>JBCAUA010558970.1:0-16516 GCA_038406235.1 Peronia verruculata | reverse complement strand
GCGGCGACGCGGTCTGAAATGGCCAAGACAATTTCCCCTCTTGGGGGGTCAAGGGATGGTACTTTTAACTTTTTAAACTTTAATATGCCTAACATTTATTTTACCATTATTATTATCATTTTTGTTCAAGAAAGAGGAAAGAAGGAGAGGCAGGCGATAAGATGAGAGAAAAGGATGATCAGTATCAAGAAGATGTGAGGAAGATGAAGAGAGAAAGAAAATTGAAAAGGAGAAATGAATATAAAAACAACAGAGAAGAGAAAGGCTGAGACAAAAGAATGAAAGAAAAAAGGAAAGGAAGAAAGACAGAGAGAAAGAAAGCAGAAAACTAGAAAAGAAAAGAGACAGAAAAAAATACAAAATGAACAAGAAAGAAAGAAAGAAAGAAAGAAAGAAAGAAAGAAAGAAAGAAAGAAAGAAAGATCCAGCTCCCTCCCTCACTGCCAACACCAGTACAGTGTACGAGAGAAACCATTTGAAACTCAACAATTGAATAAGGGTCAAAACATACACTCTCATGGATGCCACTGTTCTGAAGCTCAACAACTGATTAAGGGTCAAAACACACATTCTCATGGATGCCATTGTTCTAAAACAATTGATTAAGGGCCAAAACACACAAACTAATGGATGTCATCGTGCAATGTATGTAGTGTCAGCTTCACAGTACCACATATCATGGTTAATACAAATAGATCTAGCTTCTCAAGAAGAATATAAAGCCATTTATTTCATGGTTACAATTGTATTGTACACAGGAATTTGCTGTGAATCAACAAAAGAAACATGGATGTACATGAATGCTCAGAATTAGACGTGTCCATACAAAAAAACATGGATTCTTGCTGGATAAGAGTAGAAGACAAGGATTTCCTAGTGTGAAAAAAATGCGACCCTTTCTCCTTTCTTCCCCCCCCCCCCAACCTCTTTAATCTCCTACTATTGTAGTATGTAGTTATATTAAAAGATAACAGAATACCATACACAACTACTTTCTGTGCTGAGTAGAAAAATAGCATTGATTTTAGAATATTCCATTTCTGTTCAAATTCATAGACATTTGACCTGTGTTTAGTATGACCCGTCTGGTGAGAATACATTATGAATACATTACAATTCATCTGTGCAAAAATTCACCAACTCACTGATGACGTATTGGATTTATTATGTACAGTAATTCCTCATTTATTTGGTGCATAGCACCCAAGACCTTGATGGACAACATCTTAAGTCAGATAATGCAACACCCCCCCCCCCCCACCACCCCCCCCCCCACACTGTATATAGATGACCCTAATACAATAATAATAATACTTAACATTGTATATGTAGTAATAATAATAATAATAATGATAATAATACAGTAATTGAAAATACTAGCTCAGGCTGGTGGTGTGTGGGTGGTATGAAAAAGGAGCAGTTCTGGTGGAAACATAAACAATGCATCAGGAGCCGAAAGGATTCATGATGCCGAATAACGTGAATAACTCAATGACAGATAAATGAGAGATTACTCTATCTGTGTGCGTATACAGAGAGGCTGGTCAGAATTGATGGGTCAGAGAAAGACTGGCGAAGGGATAAACAGATTGGCAAACAGACAAACAGTCTGGTGACAGACAAACAAAAAAACAAACAAACACACAATTCACACAGAGAGACTTATTGAACCATTGCATTGCATAGACCTCTGAGGTGCACACACAATTTACAATAATACGTAAAATTATCGTTGCACTTGCAATTTCTCAGGACTGTTGCATTGTAAACAGAACATAAATTTAAAATAAGTCACTTGGAAATTGACTGGTACAAAATAGATGCTCTAACAAACAAGAGCTAAATGAGAGTTAAATAATTAATAAGAAATTAAAGGGAAAAATACACTTTTCTACATAAACAACATGTTTATTGTTGAAAGCAAATTCAACTCACAGTAGCAAATAACATATTTTTCCACGAGAACAAAATCAGACTGCCAGCCACGAGAATAATTATCACATATGTGTACAGGTATAATGGATTATTTACAAAAACAAAAAAAAAAAAAGAAAAAAATGAGATAAGTGAAAGAGACTATATAGTCGAGGTAACTAATGAATTTGGTGATTCTCCATGGAATAAAACACAAATTCAAAGTGAGAAATGAAAGACATTCAGATTTCAGCTTGATAAAGAACCTGTCGTTTCACTTTGTGAAATTTAAATGACAGTCAATTTCTTTGAAATTATCTGCAATTATTCAACTCATATTTGCATATATGTATGTTGCATAATATCTACATACATGTCCATCTTCTTCCTCATGGTGAAAGTTTTCTTTCAACAGATCTATTAACTCATTGGGAATTATTTTTTATCAGATCAATTAATTTCCTTTGCCGGAGACAATGGGTGAAAGTTGATCAAGCAGTGTAGGATAGAGAAAAAAAACTTTTTTTTTTTTTTTTGCCAGTTGAAAGATTGATCATACAAATTTTTATAAAATTATTACGATAAAAAGACAACATTTTCCTAACATCATGAATTTTGAGGATTTTTTCATGATATATTTCAAGAAAAGAGGGTAAAAGGTATTTTTTTTCCCTTATTTCCTCGTTCAATACCCCTTGGGTCTGGCAAAGAGAGGCAAAAGGGCTGGTTAAAAAGACAAAAAAAAAAAGGTTTTTGACCAGCAACGAGAATATTCATCTGAATCAGACTAATCCGACTGAAATTTTCTCATACTATCTCCTGGCAAGTCAAAAGTGAGTTTTTGGACATAACAGTTACCTCATATAATAAATTAAACACAGATTTTCTCATATAAACTCAATGCAATTCAATTGGCGAATGAACAAGGAGAAGGCAAATGGGGTTGGCATGAATTAGAATGACAGTTACACTCACTGGCGAAGAAATTTTGAGTGTGTGAGGGGCAACAACTCTTTGAGAAGCTCCTGTCAAAACCAAGGATTATTTACCTTGATATAACAACGTACATTTTCCAGTGAAACATTAATAGCCCGAAAATATGCCATAATTTCCCTTTTTTTTTTTTTTTTCACTCTTAAGTTACAATTGAGTCTTATTTATGTAGAATAAAAAATGCTATTTCTCGCCATACTCTTTAAGGCAGAAATACATGTACGCGATGACTGAATATTTTTTTTATACATGTAACATTCATTTCTGAAGTTATTAATACTATATCATTTAAGTCGATGGACGTTATAAATAAATGATTTTATATGGTGACTGAAATATTAGTAATTACAAAGTATCTCATCAAATTCTATATTTGCATGCAGCAATACTTTCAACATGACTAAGGCAAGGTTTTAGTGGCCTTAGGCTACAACAAATTCACAGAGGAAAAATTACAAATGTTTACTACAAGTCAAGCGGATAAAGCATCTCATATTTTTTTCATTATATTTATAATATCTTCTCCTTGAGAGAAAGAGAAGGATGGAAAATTATAACCAACAACGTCTGCTGCACACAAGGCACTTGACGATGATTACATCTCCATTTCAGATATTTATCAATGTATACAGATAAATCAAAATTGTCAACAAAAAGAGCGAGATAACGAATCATAAGTTACATAGTGTATAGATGTACATGTATACACGTGAAGACAAAAGGTTGAGGACAATAGGTGCCCAGTTTTTCTTATTTTCAAGGTTGTGCTCCAAGGGTTTAGCCCTGAGCTTTAACTGCCTTACTTATAAAAAGATCAGCAAGAACAGCCGATGTTTTACACAGCTGGGATAACCACCACTACAGGAGGTTGAAAAGCATATAAAAACCGTAACCAATGTTTTACTAGAACTAGATTTGAATCAACAATTTAAACAAACATAAGCACAGAGGTCTTTAAAAGTAAAAACAAAATGTCAGTTTTGTCCCATGAGTGAACACTGGACATGTGTGCTTCTTTCCAGTTGGTCTCCATGTGTGCATAATAATATATATATTGCATATATCGCGAGCTCAGTCCTTTGTTGTCCTATCTAAATTTTGGGCAGTTTGGAGATATATATATATGTCATGTTTGTATGTGGAAAGCCGAGGTTGGCCAACAGATCGGGAGGCGGGGCAGGTAGCACACCCAAACAAAACATAAAGGGGACTGACAACTCTGACACGGCCTGACGTGGTCAGTTAACAAAGGGCCGAGATAACCACCATATTGGAGGTTGAAAGGCCGAAACAAATCAAATCAATAAGTCATGTTAAAAGGGGATGGTAAATCTACCATATATGGTAGTCCTTTCACCGATCACTTGCCCAAACAGGTACATTTTGAAAATCATTTTGTCCAATCTCCTATGTACAATAACGGTTGCTAAACACAACTCATCAGTTTTCTCAAAATATGAAAAATGGAGATAGGGCAACAGAGAACTGAGCTCACGATACATTTATTTATTCATTTATTTATTTATTTCAAGTGGTATAGCATAAAGTGAACAGTTTGCTGTGGCAGAGTTCAGAATGAATGGACGGTGAAACAATTCACCCTGATGTATAACAAACACATTTGTCAAATATTGGAAAGCATAACATAGCTCTCACTGGGAATATTGTGTTTGATGTCCACATTCATTTTATTTATAAAAGTAAAACAAAATAATTTGATATTACATGTAATATGTAATGGAAATAAAATACAAAGTCAAATTTCACAAAACAGGCAAGTATGTATTGCTTCACAATGTGTACTGAAAATTGTCATGATTTCCAAATACAACTACACTGAATTGTCAAGGAACAATTACATGAAGGCATATGGTAAAGAGAAAGTGATAATAATTTAACAAAGCAATATAGCATGACATCGTCATTGTCATGACATACATCTACCCACAGGGAGATAACCCACAGGATCCTGTACCAATTTCTCTCCATCTGTTGAATGGTAATTCTATTCGTGATTCATTTCAACCAGCTCTGTAACTTTTCTTTGTCAGTCATAAGGCTAAGGGATATTGAACAAAAACACAGTTAAGAGGCAAAACAAAATTTTTCTGCTCTTGGCTTGAAACATTGGAGGGAGGGAGGGAGGAAGGGAGGGAGGGAGGGAGAGCAAAATAAAAGACCAGCAAATGAAAGAACTAGATACAGGTAATACCGATCATCGTTTTTTGCCATACTCTGTGAATGCACACAAGTCATTAACGTACATCAGAAGAATTCTGAAAAACTAATGGTGTAAGGAAAATGACCTATCACAATAATTCTATCAAATTTTTGTCAAATCTTTCAAATCACAAAAAGGAAAGGGATTTATTTTTTTATTTTTTTTATTCTCACTGCTTGTCCTACGTTCTGAGTGTCTGGCAAAGGGAAGTAATAGAGCTAGTCAAAATGAATCCCCACTTAAAAAATAACTTTTGACAGGAGTTACATGTGTCGTGAGATGCTCTTGACATCTCTTGCTTCAGAGGACACTGAGGAAACGAAAAGTACCAAAGGAAATTCCACAACGCTACAAAATAAACAACAGTTGTAAATTTAATTACAGCACCTTCAGCAAAATTCACAAAGTGACATAACTGGACCACAGAATAATAAATAATATTGAACCATAGGCCTATACAAATAATCACATATCGCAAAAAAAAAAAAGAAAAAAAATTATGAAAAAACAAAGGAGTTGGTGAATGATGATAAGGTAAATGTATCCTACCTAGCCCACCTCTTTTTAATTAGATTCAAATTAGACTATCAGATCCATCACTCATGCAAGTTTCAGGGGTTAAGTCATTTGAGTAGAAGATATACAGATTTGTTTTCAAGTTACACGATATATATTTGTATTCAAGTTACACGATATATTTCAAGTTCTAATCTTCTTGTATACTCTGCCTGCAACTTGAACACCTTTTGTCTGGAAACACCTGTATTTCTAAACCACCTTCACACAGTGGTTGTCATATAAATATGGATTTTATACATAGGTGGAAAAATACATGCAGCAGTGGACAGCATCTTAAATAAATATGAATCTGAAATGAACAAATGCCCATACATATATATATGATACAAAGTACATAAAAATCCAAGAAAAAAAAATAATCCTTACAGAGAAAATAAAGTGCCTCACCTGAATAACTGAAATGCAAATAAAAGGTAAAAGCTATTCTAGCCAAATCATCATAATGCATAGATCACATACAATACTGGACAATATTTACACTGAAAATTTAAACAGGTGATGATAAACTCAAGACAGAAAGTGAGAGTAATTCCATGGTTCCATCATACAGGTATCAACTATATCTTAATGCCATTGTCATTTTAGTTCGGATAATCTATTTGGCACTGCTATAAACTGCTATGGGAGTAATTTCAGAATTAAGGAAACAAACTAGGAAATTCACTGAATTGAAAGCATGCGTTGGAAGCATGCATTGAAGTTCTGACATTATGATGTATTTCAATTCCCATCTCTTAATAAGCTGTACTCACTGACTGGATCTATCAAAACTATCATTTGATTTGAGATGAATTAATGATTTATTGATTTTGCCCATGACTTTATAGTCCAAATCTTGAACTCTGGAGTCAAAGGTTATGTTGTAGCCTGACTGATTATCAGTGCCGCTATGTACCGCACCTGGCCACTGAAGTTTCAAGAGCGACGGTGTGAGAACTAGACCTCCTGAACTCCCCGGACATGTGGCCGCATCATAGAATTTGACAATTCGCATACCATCCGAAATTTCTTTTTGAATTCGCCCCAACGAAATTTTCTTGGATGTCCCATGGGGATGGGAGATTACAGCTACCCAGCTGTGTTTGTACTTATGGCCGTGCACTTGATGCATTCTGTCAGTGCTTTTGACCATCTGTTTGTAACTAGACCTGGCATTTTTCATATGAACATTGATCATGTCAAATAAAGCTTTGTTGTGAGACATTACGTGAAGAACAACATGATCCTGTTTATCGTTGATGCCTGCAATGGCGGCCACATGTCCGTCTATCACTCCTCGCCCATCTGGTGTGTTATAAAAAAATTTCACATATGCATTCTGAGCCTCTGACATATCAAACACAATATGTCTATTGGTATGGATGCGGACACCACTGTAATAGTAATGCCTTGCACTTTGGCTATTTGTACTGGAATTGCTTGATGTGCTAGCAGTGCTCATGTTACTCATATTTCTATTGTAGGTTGGGGAAGAAATAGAGGTATTCATGCTGTCTTCTGAGGATGAATTCAACTCATCTGGTGGAGAACCGTGAGGACAATCTTCAATGCGGCATCTGAATTTTCTGATATCTTCATCGACAGCTGCTATGAATCCTGAACCGTTCCTTTTCTTGTTGGTGCCAATAAAATCACTGTAGACATCATCTGCTTCTCTGTTACTGCTGGTGGAGTACACGGAGATCTGCACCACCAATTGTGACAGGCAATTCAGGCAAGTTACGCTATCCTCATTCTGAATCTCAGGTGACAAATGCTTCACCTGTAAATGTAAGAGCAAGCTCATCAGCTCATGCTGTCTATGAAAGCATGCAATAACAGAGCAAGTAAAGTGGTGAGAAAGTGATAAATAATAATACCGATTTCTATCTATACTATAAATCTGCAACAAAACTCATAATAGGCTCTTGGACTCAAAAACTGTTGAAGGGCAGTTTGGATATTTGGCTCACAAGATTGTTGCATATGGATCTGTGTTTCTATGCATGTATATCCAAAGAAAGCTTATATTCAAAAAATGCGACAACTCAATAATAAATCCAAAAGGGTGCTTGATCCGAATTGTATGTTCAATAGTATGACGCAGTCAAAATACCTTTTCTTTGAGTAATGGTAACATCCTGTTTAATCAACCAAAGTATTAATATTGAGGTGCACACCCTTGCCATACACTTTAGTCCCAGGGCTATATTTAAAAAATTCTCCCACGAAGGCTGTGGGTTCTATTCTAGAATAAATTCACGTAATGATCTCACCCATGTCATCTTTTACATAGAATTTGATCAAAATTGAGGCAGTAGTTCCCCAGTTTATTCTATTATGTCAGAGATTTCAATTAAAAAAAATAATAAAATGTTGAGGCTTTAAAGTTAACATTGTTATTAATTTTTTACACTGTACAAGAATATGCCATTTAGTAATGCCAGTAACAAAATGATCAGTCTCAATCCTGAGCACTTTTACTCCTGTGTAGATAGTTAAGAAATCATTGTACAATCTGAGTGTGTGAAGATAAGAACAGGGTTCTTCTCCCAGAGAAAGTAGTCATGAAGTGCCTTATAATTTCTATGCTGAAATTCGTGAAAGAAGAAAACCTTGATATAAGTTTCATTTGTAACTACCTTGTTACTGTGCTACTAATGCAGTACATGATTCTAAGAGTGACGTCAGACAGATAAAAAAAGGAATCTTTAACCACAATCAATAAGATTTCATAGTTTCTCAACTTCAAAGTTATGGAATTTTAAAAAGGAGGGTATTTGTTTCATGTTAAAACACCATCAGGAAAAGCTTGCAACAATAATTTGAAAATTTAAAGTTACAAATTTCTGAAAACAATGTCTCCATTATCACAGAAGTTCTCTAATGTTTAACGTTTAATATCTAGGAGATAGACTCAATCTGAAGCTCAAGGAAAGCAGAAAATGTGAGACAACCTGAACAACTTCTTGCATAACATAAACAGAAAAAAAGAGCGAAGAAAGAGTAAGAATTTCAGCTGGAAAAAAGTTCAATACAACAATGGCAAAAGGTTGTGAATGGTTGTCCCTTGCTTACCCACAACATGAACAACACTTTTTTCTTTACAAAATTGATATTTTCTTCTTTCTTACTCACAGATAGGTCAAATTTATTTCATTTGTATCCTGTGACATTTCACTTCAAAAGATTTACACATTTTCCTTCTGTGGGAAAAAAACAAGGAAAACCTAAATTATAAAACTAAGTGTCACCTCTGACGTATGTAATCATGGGGTAAAAATTTTGGGATCTTTTGTCCCAATCTCATACCCCGATTTTTCTTGTGCAGCTTCCTACTGTTTTTTTTTTTTTTTCTACCTATCATTTTTGAATGGCTCACCAAAGTCTGTTATTTCATTTTCTTTGAAATTTTTACTTTGACAAGGGTAAGGATCTTCCATCAGCTCATCGGCTAAAAACAAAACCAAAACAAGTACATGTACCTACCTTTAGATCATTTGGTGCATGGAAACGTTTATGCCCAGGATTTTTTTTACATTTGTTGAACTCAAGGTCCCCTTCAAATGTTTCTAACTTCCCCCCTGGTGAAGTGCTCTCATAAGTGTCATCTTTAGAATCCTCTTCCTCTAGGACACTCTTGACATTTTGCCCAACATTATTTCTTTCCTTGCAATTTTCTGCACTGCTATCCTTTGACTTTTTCGGACTGCTCTTGCTGTTTTTCATTTTGGCTTTTCCTCGGCTGTTGCCTGCTTCATGATCTTCTGGAGAGCCAACATGTTCCTCAAAACTTGCAGGTTCTGATGCCACTGACACAGTAGTTTGTGAATTAGTGTTTGCTTCATTGTCCAAAAGAGAGCTCCTTCCTAAGTCACAAGTTAGTCCAGTACCAGTAGTTGGGCTGGGGCTGATGTCAAAATCACAAGACATTAAGTTTGACTGAGGAGGATTTTGAGCCTCCGAGGTGGAGACAGATACAGTTGTACTCGTGTGTTTCTCCTCATACTTTACTTCCTGTGACCCTGATTCGTTTGCTGAAGTTGCCACTTTAATTTCAACACTGGATGATGACATGACAGAATATATGCCACCACCTGGGACAACAAAGGGCTGAGTATCAGAGACAGAATTGTCAATTCTAGAAAATTCTGCCGGCATTAATGATTTGACTACATCTGTCGGAGAAGGCAAGCCTGCAGTGGTACAAGCTGGACTAGCACCCATGGGGAAAGGGGGACAACCCTGTGGTGTACCTGGGCTCTCCATATGCACAGATGCAGGAGACCTGATCCATGGACTTGACTGAGCACTGTCAGAGAAAAGCCCCAAATTTTCCAATCCTTGAAATGAACCAAGACTTGTGCTGTTATATTTTTCTATGACATCAGTCAAACTTCCCAGGCTACTGCATGAGGCATTCACAGGTGACGCAAAATTTTTTGAAAATTTGATCCCATATCCAGTCTCCGAACCCTGGGAGTCACTGAGTGGTGGGGAATCAAATAGGTTCTTTAATCCATCAGTATCAAGTGATGATAATATGGGTGGGGGGTCTCTGTACTCAAGTCGACGAGATTTTTTCAGTGGTGAAGATGATGAGGAAGTCAAAGACCCTGAACTTCCTGCTGAAGCACTTGAAAGTGTAAGAGCGTCTTCCCCTGATAAATCATCATCATCATGTCTTATCGAGCGTTTGGTAGCATGCCCTCGTGGTGATGTTCTTGTCATGGTAAATGAAGCACTGGATGCAGTAACCAAGGTTTCTAGTTTGGTTCGAACTGGGAGACGAGGAAACTCAATGGAGTCTAACCGTTCTTCACAGTCAAAGTGTTGATCTCCAGACTCCGCCATGCTGGATGTCAGATAATTTGACGCTGCCACTTGACTGATATTTACTGACTCAATCTGGATTCAACCTGGAATGAGAAAGTATTTAATAATATTGATAATCAGGTCTGTGGAAAGGCCTACATCCATATTTCATATTCTCAGCGCATGCTCTGACTAAAAAATATGATGGGAAAAACATACCCAATGTTATGTTTTCAAACAACTGTAAATATCAATATTTACTGAAACCAAATTAGATCACACCAATACAGATCACAGAATAAGGCATGACAATCTCTAGGTTTTACTTTCTTCGTAAATGTTAAATGACTAGATCTAAATCTACAAAAGATATTCTCTATTTCTAATGTACTTCATCAGTATGTTTAAGAGGGCTCAGCAAAGGAAAATTTCAACAATGTCAAGCCAAAACTGTGACAAAGATTTCATTTGCTGATGGTTCTTGTAGTCTTAAAGTTAAGTATATAGAGAAAGTCAAAGCCTGAAACTTTATTTTAACCTATCCCAGAAACAGTAAATGAACTGTGATACAGGAATGTGCAGGAATTGAAGCAGATAGTTTCAGCAGTTGATTTCATGTAACTGTATGGTAAATGGAAGCTTTCAAATTACCAACATGTAGATCTAGATCTAATCTATATAATAATACATGTATTATGATAATGAAATATCAGTGTAATAAAGCGTTACATGTTCATATTATTTATTATGACAGATATGCATATGCGTATGTACAAACCCTCCTGTCACTAGATCTAGATCTAGATCTTCTGTATGTGTTTTCGATTATTATCATAAGTCATAAGTTGATTTGTAGGCCTATCTTTCTAATTAGTGTTCTAGAATAGAGCAAATGTGATGTGCCTCTTGATTCTCACAGCCTCTAAAATCTAAAGGCACTATCAAAAACGACTGTTGAGAGTCAGAATCTGTGATC
Source organism: Peronia verruculata (assembly GCA_038406235.1). Taxonomy (NCBI): domain Eukaryota; kingdom Metazoa; phylum Mollusca; class Gastropoda; order Systellommatophora; family Onchidiidae; genus Peronia; species Peronia verruculata. The sequence goes on along the minus strand of JBCAUA010558970.1, from coordinate 5,039 downwards.
TCCAAATTTATTCCTCGATCCTTAGGCCTAATCCACGACTAATAACTGTTGCCAACATCACTTGAAATGCTAAACACTGACTTGACTCAGACTAGGTCTAGAGATCTAGATCTAGATCTAGAGTCTAGATCTTGCTAGATCTAATCTAGATCTAGATCTAGAGAGTCAATATCTATTAGATCTATTTAGATCTACATGTCTAGATCTAGATCTATGTTTACAAAGAAATCGAGAGATCTACTGCTGCAAATTCCCAGAAACTAGACAATGAAATGAACGGGAAACATTTGCATGACCAACCGGAAAACGTGAACTGTGCTAGTGACCCTTAGCACGAGACCTCAACTGACCTTATGCACGATTAAAACTTCTTAAATTCACAGTATCTTCTGTCTTTCTTGAATAAATCCCATCAACAGCGATCATTAGCACACAAACTGAAAGTCAGACCAGACCAGGCAGGCCTCATGACTCTCACATCACCAGAGAACTTTGGTATATCTATGTGCTGACTGTCTGATCTGTTACTATATTTAGTAACCTTGGGATAGGAAAAGCCCAAGTGATATTTTAAGAAGCATTAAAAAACAAGGATGGTGAGAACGAGGAACAGATGCTGTTGAGTGGTCGAATATGGACTTTACTTACATCCGTGACATGGGAAAATTACCCTCTTATTTTTATTAAGTGGAAGATATTTAGGCAGACAATAACAGATTTTGCAATCTGTCCGTAACGGGACATAACTGTTACATAGGAAAGCATTGCTTAACCCAAGAAATGTCAAAACAACAGTTCATATTCGACTAAGCATAAAAAAAAAGGAAATCCCGGGCAGAGCGTTTGTACCCCTTGCTAAAAATAGAACACTCACTGGTATTTGTTGCCACTCCACCATGAGATATATGAATAGTTGTCACCGATCCCGTGCATTTTTATGTGTTTTTCTTTGTCAATGTGAACAGTTTGAAGTGTTTGTACCCCCTAGCTAACGGGGGATTTCCAGCCGTTCGCTTGGTCGGAATAAATCTATTTTACTCGATGACTTCTTTATTGTAATTGTACTACACTTTGCTCTTGATTGTTGTCCCAAAAAGGGAGCAGTTTAAGCAAGATAACAGTCTTAAATCGCTATTTTAGTTAAAACTATCTTTCTTTTAATCATGACTAACCACAGGCCTTCTAAAAATTTTTTTTAAAAAAGCATATTAATACTCTTGCAGATTCTGCTCACGAAAGGTTAAAACAGATCTATCCTTCCCAAATGATTGTCCTTTGTATATCGGAATGATCAACACCAATCAGGTAACTTGTGAATTAAAATTTCCATTTTGCGCAGTGGTTTAAGCCTAAATTTGCCATTAGGCACATGATGCCGGATGTGTACGAGTGTATGAATCACAACTGATAATATAAATTCTGGCTTGTCCTATTGGTTGCTCTTAAAAGATACATTAATAAAGTACCTGGTTTTATTTTACTTCGTTTCGCTTAAACTATGTGTCATTTTGCCTAGGGAGTGATAATCCCAGTTATTGGTTTAGAAGGGAGAAATTGTCCACCCCATCTCCACAGCTACCCCCCTCCCACCCCCAAAATGGTTCTTCCTTTTCCTCACTTAAAAGATTACAATAAAATCTGGATGTAACTTCTACATGATACGAACATTATACATAATTATTTATTTCAGTCACCGATATGGAATTTTTAATGTCATCAGCAAGTTAGTAGTCGACTCGTAGCACTCGATCTAGTTTCAGCTGCAGTAGTAATTATTGCAGCTGTAGTAGTTGCTGTCAACTACGAGGAAGCCCGACGTCAGAAGCTCACTCCTGCCAGAGAAAGGTGACACAGAGCTGCATCAGCAGAGATCACAACAACAGACTTCCAGTGCCCCCAACTGTTTAAGATTCTGCGCCTCCAGGCTAGGACTGCGGAGCCACCTTCGTGTACATCGATGAGCTGCATAATGCAAACGCCAGCATAGGATCCGATAGACAACCAACCAAACAAAGTAGCGATATAGATAGCTGTAGTCGTGGTAGTATGGTAATAGTAGTAGTGGCAGTAGCAGTAATATTAGTAGTAGACGCATTAATAGTCTGGTAGTTATAGTAGCAGTAAAGAAGCAATAGGCTACTACCAGTAGCAGTCGTAGGCCTAATGGTACTGTTGTTGATGTTGTAATACATGTAGTAGTTTTGGCAGTATTAGCTGTTGTTGTAAGCAGTCGTGGTAGTAATATATATGCTAGTACTGTTAATAGTAGTAATAGTGGTGGTACAGCAGTAAATATAGTACATGTCGTAGTAAAAGTGATGACAGAGGTGTTGGTAATAGTAATAGTTGTTGTAGAAGTAGTAGTAGTAGTTGTAGTAGTAGTAATAGTAGTAGTGGCAAAAAGTGAAACTAGTGGTAGAACAGAAGTAATAGCAGTCGTGGCAGATAGTTTGTATTAGTAGTATAAAAGTAGTAGTAGTAGTGCGGAAGCAGTAAGTTGTAGAAGTAGGATAATTGTACTAGTAGTAATAGCAGTATAAGCTAAGTAACAGTACTAGGCCAACATTGTGGTAGTAGTGGTAGTATTGGTAGTAGTAGCAATAGTGGTAAGCCGTAGGAGTAGTAGTAGTCAACGTTTGTGTGTTTGTGTTAGGGTTTAAAGGCACATCAGCACGATCACGGCTATATTGTGCCAAACACGGTAAGATACGTTTACACGTCAAGAAGAAGAGAGGAAAGGGAGCGGGACAGAAGACAGGAGCAAGGAGAAACAGAAGAGATGTCACCCCTGGAATGTCGAGGATGGCACTCCATGGGAGGCATCCCACCAATGCCGGGATTGCACCGCCTGCAGGTAGGAGCAGATAACATTCTTATATACCCCGGGCTACGTAAAAGTAGTAGTAGTAGTAGTAATAGTGGTAGTAATAGCTCTCGTAGTTGTAGTAATAGCAGTAGTAATAGTGTGTAGTAATCTTAGTAATAATAGCGGTAAAGTAGTAGCAATAGGCCCTAGTGCTAGGACTGAGAAGACAAGGAAGGCGAGGGGAAGCAGGCGGAGGAAACGCGCGCATAGTTTGTGTTTTGCTTTTGCCTCTGTCCTTGTTTGTGTGTGCGTGTATATGTGTGTGTATGTATGTATGTGTGTGTGTGTGCCTTACTGTGTTGAGATCGCTTACAAAGGCATTATGGCACTTTTCATATAGCTTGCGTTTCTTATTTTTGATAATCATTTGTGAGGAACCAAACTTGTCCCTCTTTCTCTTATTGCTATCACAGTGTTTGTATTGTTACTGCTCCGTACTTTACAAAGTAATGCTTCAAGAGGACCGGTAAGTATTCATCACTATCCCCCCCCCCATATTTCTCTCCCCCCCCCCCCCCCCCGCACACACAAAAAAGAGAGGCAGGACGAATAAATGGAGGGATAAATGCATGAAAGAGTACATGAATGAATGAATTAGTAATGAATGAACAAATAAATGAGTGAATGAATGAATGAATGAATGAATAAATGAATTGCTATTATATGAATAGAAAAATAGATTTATATTTTCACAGAATAAAGTCATAATGATGACACTGCTGTATACAAGGGCATTAAACAAAAATAATAATAACAATGACTATTAAAAACAAATAAACTGAAATAAAGCTGAGATAAGTCATGTTTTCCGAGAGAGCCTCTTATTTACGTTTATTCATTTACTCATTTATTTGTTTGTTTGTTTCTTTATTTATTTACCAAGTCCAATAAGTTATAACCATAGGCTACAATTATTCATTCGGACTCTTTAAAAGCCACATTAAACTTCTGACTTGATGTCTAAATAATAATACATATAACATTGATTTATTGACTATACTCGATGTTTTGGGCAACCATGAGAAGTGATAATTTCTCACAAACTTAATTAATCTGCGGCAACGCCCAGACAGACAGCCGGTGTGTTTGGAGACTACGTGGCCAATGACGCGTGGCGACGAAGCAGGTCAGCAGTCAGAGGTCAGAGGTCAAGCACCTGTGCATAAGGTCATGTAGTCAAGTCTCTCGAACCTGCTGCCTGGTGACAAGACAACACAGTGTGCTGTTGCTATCTGAAGCCGTGCACTACTTAGACAAGATTAATCATCCATGAAAATGTGCATCCTTAATTCTGCATCCTCGAACGCTTCTAAAGCGTTGCATCCTATTTCCCCTTTCAACTACCCGTGGGCGGCAAATCTCTATTTAAAAAGCTTAGCCTTTTGCAGTTTATACATGTACATGACTGATAGAGACCAAGCCTTCATTGCCATTATTTTCATTCTCTCAACTAAGACAGGTATCCCAGGTCATCGCTGGGTATGCCCTTTCTAAAAAGAAAGACCGTGACCTTCCTCAACCAGCTTATTAATATCTGTAGCATTTGCTTACATTCCTTCGTGTGACATTTAGCTGTAAAATGTCACCTCGGCTGAGAAGCTTAGACTGAACAAGGAGAAATCGAAATCGTTATCTGCATTGGTAAGCATAAACTTCTCACCATAAGCGTGGCTTGCGTCACACAAGAGGAAACTTTGAAATTTTTATCAATAGAGCGAGAACGATAGGGCCTACTGTAATTCGGCTCAATTATGGATTTCTACTATCTTATAGTTTTTACATTAAATAGTCTTCTGAAACTTTGATAGGCCTACTATACTCCTTGGGGGAGGCTCGATCCCTTATAATTCTGCTTGTTTTAAGTAAGATGCAAGGCAAATTGTCATATCACAATACACACACTACATATGTCATTACAGTTACTTACCTACCTAATCACGAATTACATAATTAGCCTACCTTGCTAACTGAAGTTCTATTATCCATCTACTGCCAGTTACTATCCATCTACTTAGCTACTAATCTAGTTACCTGCTTACCCAACCACATAAGCAGTGCATGTGCAGTGTACACCCATCCATCCATCCATCCATCTTTCCATCCATCCATCCATCCATCCATCCATCCATTCATCCATCCATCCATCCATCCATCCATCCATCCATCCATCCAT
>JBCAUA010558859.1:0-16517 GCA_038406235.1 Peronia verruculata | reverse complement strand
CACACACACACACACACACACACACACACACACACACACACACACACGCACACACGCACACACACACACACACACACGCCCACGGTAGTATGAACTTAAAATGGCTTTGTGTAGAATCAAAGCTTGTTTTATAACCTTCTCTAGAGGTTATTGGTAACATCCAGTTTTCCGAGTCCAGCATGGAGTGAAGTTATTACAGTTACATGAGCGGGATGTCGTACTTATCCTAATAGCTCGTCCCCTATGGCATCATTATTTATCACGACTCTATTACTGCAAATATTTGATGCAAACAAAAATGACATATTAATGAACAAAAACTAACGACATAGAAAGAAAGTTCATTGTAAAGTAAACAATCAGTAACGGCTGACTGTCAGTAAAAATAAATCAATCATTCAATAAATGTTAAAACATTTCTTACAATGAGTAAAATTCCTTGTTGAGCAATAGTGACGACTTTATTATAGCCGACTACATTAGACGAATAAAATGACCGAAAGACGAAGAAGAAGACGTAGAAGAAAAGAAAAGAATGAGAAACAGTGTGAAAGAAGAAACAGTAGAAAGGCAAGGGAGACAACAAATAAATAGGAACAAACCAAAAACAAAAACAAGAACAGAACAACAACAAAGAATGAGAAAGAGAGGTTCGCTTCTGAAGTGATGGAGAAACATCAATATAAACATTGCCTAAATGGGAGATCGTTGTGCTCAACCCTATTACTTCCCTTTATCAGACAAAAGAGAGATTGAACAAGTAGTGTAAAGAGGAAAATATCACTTTTACATCCTTTGATTGAAACAGACACAATGACTAATTCAAAAGAAATTATGATGCAAAGAGAATGTTTTCTTCTTATTGTTATAATTTTGTCAAATTTTTCGGCGATTGGTCTTTCGAATGGCAAGAAGTAAAATGATTTTTTTCTCTCTTTACACTGCTTGCTCAACAGCGCTTTTGTCTGACAAAGGGAAGTAAAAATCTGGTCAAAATGACTTACACAAATGACTCTTTTTGAAAGGGCAGATAATCTGGGAAACAATCTCGCATTCTTTGCCTTCACACCAAGCAACATCATTGTTGTAATGATAAAACCACTCACCTGCTTTGAAAGAGAACAACTTATAATCTTCATGCCAGGTGGTTTTTCTCTGATAGGTCTGCATCGTAGCACAAGTTGCCCACCAGAAAGTGGTACCAGAAAGTCGATGTCCAAGTCCTGAATATTATTATTCTAACACAATCAGCCTTGGTTTGTACTTACGCAACCATATGCAGGCATAACGTGCACATGATCTGGCCAAATGGTAGAGTGCCCTGCACAGTTAATATTGCTTTGTTGTTGTTTTCAAAGCTTTCCTGTGATATTAAGAGAAGACCTTGGGGATTAGGTTACAGACTGATGATCAAGGTTCTGCAAAATAGACAATCTCATAATAAGTGGGGGGAAATAGATTAAAGAATGTAACAGAACGAAATGTTGCTGTTTAAATTTCAAATAATTCAAACACAAATTACCAAAAAGGTTAAAACGAGTTTATGCATTTAAGTGCCTAAAGCTGACTATGAATCTGAATCATAATAAAGTCTAATTCTAGCATGTTTCCACAGAAACAAGGAAACATGCACTTTTGCATTCATTATTATACGCCCTCGTAGAAAGGTCAGCAGATCAGGTCAGATTGGACGCTACCCATAACATCGTTCGACCAGTGACGGTCGGGACTTTGCCTGCTTCATGTTCCACTTCGTCATCTGTCATTGTCGTCAACTTGGCCAAAGTTGTTCATCCCAAGCAGGACAGGCCCAAGCAATATTCATATTTTATATAGACTTTTTAAAAGGATGTCAAATATTCAATCAGAAAATGAGATGCAAGTCACCAGAGAGATAGATCTTTTCTTGGGAACGGCGTTGACAATCATTGTTATGCTGGGGCCAGATAGGCTGAACTGACAACAAACTGAGATATTGCTTATTATGAGTGGAGAAGCATAAGTCAATATATCGACATTTTTCCCTCCCCCCCCCCTCCCTCCCTCCCCCGTCCCTTTTTCATATTATAAACTTGTCTTGTGTTGTTCTTGTATTTTTCATTATTGCATTTTGTTCCACAAAACGGATTAATTGGCAATACATCAATCGTATGATATATTCAAGATAATCCTGTTTTGTTGTTGTTGTTGTAGTTGTTGTTTTCTGCTAGGTTGTCTCTGGTCCTATTCATTATAGAATCTGGCCTGATTTATATAGTAATATATCAGGGAAAAGCAAGTTACGTCTCACAAGAATTTGTTATCATTTTCATTCATAAGTGATATCAGTCGTGCCTGTCAGACTCACCAAAATTGTAGTCGTAGAGACCAAGAGACCGGTGGCCATCAGAGGAGTTTGATAACAGGATGCCATTCACTGTCGCCTGAACATGGAAAGAAACTGATGACAAAGCTGTGTCAAACAAGACGAAACTTGCCAACAAGTCAATTGATTTTTCTTTTGGATGTTTCCTAGTCCTCCAGAAAATCAACTTTCTGGATTTTTTTTTCTTTTCTTTTTTTTTTTCTACAGTAATCTATCCCCAGCAGTGCATGCAGTCGACAAGGGTGCAATTTTTTGTTTTGTTTCAGCACAATTGCATTCACCCCACACGGACGGTCTGGACGCACAGAATGCATTCGCTAAGTAGTAGGAATCCACACATTTTAGACTCCTGGGGAAGATCATAAAAGACAGTGTCAGAAGGGGTTTTCAGAGGGAGGTGAACAAACTGTAAGCATTTATTGAACTGTTTTCATCATAATACTTTTGTCTCTTATCATAAAACATGTAGATGCCAGAAAACAAATTGAAAAAGAGAAATTTGCTCTAAACATACTGACCCATGAGTTCGTTTCTGGCGCCTGACTTTGTTCCTCATCTTCTCACTTAGTCCATTTTTTCATACCCATAGTTGACCGTATCTGTAGAAATAAATTAAATAATTAAAGACATTACCGGTTTAAGTAGACCCGATTTTTAAAAATATTATTTATTCATCTTTCCTGACACTCTTCTAACAGAGAAATGGCTCTTTTCGGACATGTTTTTCTTCCATCCCATCGACCCATTCTCTATGTATCGTGACCTTAACAAACGGTATTAATAGCTTTGACAGCAGTGTCCATGCTTTAAAGAATATACAAAATACGAAATATTTTCTTATAAAGAAACAATATCTAGGCTGGGAAAATTGATTAACAACATACAGAGAGGTGTATGGAATGTGAGAGAATACAATTGTAAGATAGAAACGGATCTGGCGAGATAATAAGTTCATGAGAAGATAAGAAGGCAGAGAGTAAAAAAGAATGACGGGGTGATATAGGAAAATATCAAAGAAAATAATATTGCTCACCAGTTTGGCAGATCTTGGCAACAAAAAGCAGCAAATGCTCGGTCAAAATATCAGCAGTACTTGTCAGCAATCATAACCAACTTTCAGAACGTGTCAGGGTTAAACATGCTCTTTTATCTAGCGTTAATAGATTGGGTACACCTAAAAATTCTAAAACGAATGGATTGTATCCAAACAGCAGTCTATACAAATGGGAACTCATCAACATTATCAGCAGACATTGTTTCATCATCGTTATCAACATAATTTCAGTTCAGGCATTATTATACAGATTGTCACAGCTATAGAGATGATTTATTTTAACAAACGAGCTAAAACTTTAATTTTTTCGTCTGTGTGAGCTTCAAACGATTTTAAGCAAGTTTTACAGAAGGAAGCAAGAATCATTTTCCAATTTTCTGTTTTTTATTTGTTTTGTTTTGTTTTCTTCCCTTTCCTGTGGAACAAACTTGATTTATATTTAGGGAAGTCTGAAGAAAGATTAGTCGACAAAGAGACAGTTTACTCTATTATGTATTCCGAATAAACATAGCTTGCTTAAGATCTTGTTTGATTGCCACATAGTAGAAATTTAGAAATTTCAGACATACAACACAAGAAATTACAATTTGGTGTAAGTCAAAAGCTATACACTTCTGTAACATAATTCAAGACCTTGATCAGGGAGGGTTAAGAGAGCTTAGAGAGGGATAGGTTTTGAAGATCTTTTCACAAACTTAGCTGGACTGTGTTGCATGACAGGGACACTTTCCAAGCCGTTTGCAGGCAGACAAAATTCCAAACGAATTGCACAGTTAATTTGTATGGGTGAGAAGTAAACAGACCGAAAGTTTGTAAAGAAAAATACGCACCCACACATTCTTTAGACGACGGGTCTTTGCTGAAGCCATCGTTACAAACACATTCAAGGTTGCCATCTGTATTGTTGCAACGTGAGTTAGATGGGCACGACGATTCGTCAAGGCATTCGTCAACGTCGACTGAACAGTCATCTCCCATCCAGCCTTTCTTACAGTTACATTTTCCTGTTATACTGTCGCAGCTGATGGCATTTTGTTCGTTACAAAGGCACTGGTTGCCACAAGACATGCTTCCATATGTGAATGGTTTACACTCTGAAAAATATTTGTGACGAAATGGCTTCAGTTATTTGGTGCTTCTCTGAGTAGTGATTGACAGCTCAGTTCAACAGCAACATGAAAATAATTAATAGCTCATAGCAATAGTAATAATAAAAACAATACGATACTTTTAAGAATATACTTCATGACCCATTCATCTTAGTCGCTGCCTTCAACTACTCTTGTACGTTTCTACATAACACAAACGCTCCCAGCCACATGATGTTGTTCTCGCAAAGCATGTATTGCAGCATTTCATTATGTTTTCGCAGTTTGTGGGTATATCATAGTACAGCGTGATGACTGTAGATGTGTCACAGAACAGCCTGATGATTGGCTTTTCATAAACTTGAATAATGTTTTACAATGATGTTTTCATCACTTGTTATTTTAGCAGTATGTATAGCGTAAAGCCCACTCACCATGAGACTTGTAAGTAGCGTGAAAGCCTCTACTGGCATGGGGAGAAATGAACTCCACAGTTATTTGAGAACCAGATGATCGGGTAATTCCGGGTAGCTCTTGACCCAAGAAGTGCACTGCTTGTCCGCTATTGCCACCATAGATTGTGACAAGAGCCCCATCGCTGAGACTAAAGGTGTCGAATCTGCAATCATGGTATATTGGACAAAGTGAGGTTGCAACGCCATTTCAGCCTTATCAAGTCACTATAAACCCATTCGCACAGAGGTGCGGAACACAGTGACGAACATCTACAGTGTTCAGGTCCTTCACTAGGGAATAAATCAATGTTTGAGCTCTGTAAAATCCAGCCCCGTCATTCAGAAAATATGATCACTGACATGTGTAAGACTTGGTTGTGGACATAGACATAATAGTATGACGGAAAGTGAAATGAACTTTCAGGTTTTACTCTCATTTGGTCTCTGGTTCTCTTTCTAGTTAACAACACAATGAATGCGTTAAGGAAAATACGCATCAAACCACAACAGATGATATGTAGCCCCATAGAACTGAGCAGTTCCGAAGAACTTTATCTGGAAAAAAAATGAAGAGGATTGAATGAAGAAACTTGCATAGAAAGAACAGTTTTCACTGTACTGGAGCATTACTGGACATAGCAGAGACGTCCCCTCCCCTCCTCCTTCCCTCTCTCAGTGGATGAATGCATTCAGCTTATTATGTTAAAATCTACTTTGTGGGAGGCTTATTATTTGGATTTTTGCTTCGTACACTGCTATCTTCTACATTTTAAACAAGCCAACGTTTTTGAAAGGTACTCTACCTCAGAGAGATGACTTGTCCCGACCTGCCCTGGATAGTCCAGGTGCAACTGGCATTAAAGAAATAATTTCTGGGATAATCAGGTGTTTGGAAGGTTCCTGACGGATCGGTGAGGCTTTGCTGGCAATCTGAAAACATTTGGTAGGAGCTGTTACATGTACTGACATTGCATAACAGTAAAGAAGAATACGTGTTTCATACAGCAAAATATTACAGTTAGGTTGAATAAATTTGATTCTATAAATTCTTATCCAGGTTTCTGATTCATATTGAAAGAGATGGCAGAATCCCAATAGTGAAATCCACTTCAGGTTAAACGCAATAAAGAACAGTAATGGGATTATATATATATTATATATTCATTTTTGTTTTATCTTACTTCTTACTCGATATTTCACCGAACCACAAAAATGCGATAACGTACCCATACACAATGGAGTGAGTTATGTGTAAAAAGGCTTCCTGTGGTGCTCTTTAACATAATATGGAAAGAAACTACTTATATGGGAAATAAGATATCCATATATTATTGATAATATCAGGCCAACTTATAAGTCAAATTAACTTACGGCAATGCCCTGTTCCGTCATCCTTAAAACCATTTTCCTTGCTACATCCACATGTGTAAGATCCGGGAATGTTGACACACCACAGACCCAAGGAATGATCACAGGTATCGATGGGTGTGAAACATTCATTAACGTCGTCTGAGCAACCCGGTCCTTTCCAGCCTTGCTCACAGTTACAATCCCCTGTCCTTGTGTTGAAACTTACTGTGTGTGAGGGATCACACCACGTGGTGAAGGAACAATTGGAACCATATGTGTAGTTGTCACAAACTGTTGTATGTGTGAGGGTAGATGAAAGAAAACACCTCATAAGAAAACTGTGGTATTATTAGAATGGGAGTCCTAAAAAGTGCATACTATAGGAAGGAAGGCAAAGTGTTCATGACAATGTTCATATAACAATGTTCTATAAACACAATGATAAAAATTATGTTATCGCCAACATACGCGACGAGGCGTTTAGTTCAAATATAATACAACAAACTTATTTTCTTGAGTGTGTCTCTCTATCATTCTCAATATGCGGGTATTAAGTATTTGCAAGAAACAAAAAGAAGAACATGGTTATTTTAAAAAAGCATTTAAGCTGGTAGAAGACAGAGGCTAACTATTATGATGGCCCTTCCTGAAACAATGATGGTCACACAGCCAGAGTCTTTAACGATTACCAGTGCACGCATTTTGTCCACGCAGTGTCATCCCAATGGGGCAGTGACATGTATCTTCTCCCACTGAATTTTTAGCACACTCATGGGAGCAATTCAGGATTGTGCAAGGGTGGATTACTGAAATATAATTCATGAAAATATTAATGGCAAGCATCAAATGGTACTACTCTCAAGAGCAATTATCATAATCTTCAAATTTGCATCAGCATTTTATAAAATTTGTCTTAAAATCTAAGAAAACTGTCTACTGGAAAAAAAAAAAGCATTTAAAATTGAAATTTAAAAAAAAAAAAATGAAGACTTTGATAATTAACAAATTAAAATCAGTACCCAAATGTTCGAACCTACATAAGAACACATAATAAAATATAAATATAATATAGTTTTGCTGTATTAAAACAACAACAACAACTAACAACAACAACAAAAGTTAATTAAGTTATTTCACTAATTGCATGGGAGAGGGTTTTGAATTTTAATAAAAAGTAAATATAGAATTCAAAATTGAATCATTACCATAATCGTAATTGTCCGAGAGAGCATTGTACATAAATCTGCTCAAGAACAACACACATACCAAAAAATTAATTGGTGTGATAATTTTGTAGGAAAATGGATTCAGTATGAGTAAACTTTAAGAGATAGTAATAATTCAGCTCAAAACACTCACGAAACGGTACAGTTTGAATTAAGTTACCTTCACATTTTTCAGGGGTGGAATATTTCCTGAAACCTTGGTGACATGTACACAGGTGGCTCCCTATCGTATTGATACAGTCAGAGTAATCTGGGCAGGCAGTGGAGTTTCCACATTCATCGAAATCTTGTGAACAATCAGCTGATGTCCATCCACCGTCACAATGACAGTAACCATACCTATGATCACAGGAGTCGGTGTGGCTTCTGTTACAAGTGCAATCATGGGCGCAGTCCTCGCCATACAGGAACTGCTGACACCCTAAAAACAAAAGGAAATAAAAACAGAAAAAGACCAAAAGCACACACACAAACAAACACACTCAAGGAATAAAAAAAGTAGTAAGAGAAAAAAAAAGAGCGGAAGAGAGAGAGAGAGAGAGAGAGAGAGAGAGAGAGAGAGAGAAAGAGAGAGAATTAGAGAGGAGAAAAACATTTAGAAATAATGATTTTAAAAAATTCCTCTATTTCTTCTGTGTGAAGCTAAGCTTACTGAAAACTGTTACAGTAATAAGTTGCAGAAAAAAGCCAGGGAGACGTCTGGCACTGACAATCAGCTTTTGGTACTCAGAGAACAAATTGATGCCACTTTCAACCATCGATCACAGCACAAACCAAAATCATAAAAGCCTACGCTAATGTATGTCTGAGGTAAGAGAAAATAGGCAGAGTATTTTAGCTACGGCCATACCACAAGAAATTAGCTCAAGGAGAAATTCCCAATAAATATCACACCAATTCTGATTTACAAGAGAACAAACAAACAAAGCCCAATAAAATATCAGGTAAGATCTAAAAATTATCAGAAAAGTTCTATAAAAATTCACAGCAGCTTCCACTGAATTAATGAAAATATCATGCAGAATTTACAAAAAACAAAACAAAAAACCAACAAAGAAACAAAGATACAGGTAAAGAAGCCAAAACTGACCTAAACAAAGCAAATTACCTGAGAATGAGAGCACAATATACCTTATGTTTCCAGTAGTGCTGCACATTTTGTTTATCACAAGGCACTTTAACATAATATACATGTAATTTGAATGCTGTATGTTATGAGGGATATGGAGGATATGGAAAGTGCAACTTTACATAGGTAATTATACACTGTCTGTATATTAACAAAGACTGAGTCATACAAACCGTGAATGCTAAATCACCAAATCTACAGAAATACAGAGGAAAATGGTGTACTCTGACCACCGAACGTTAGGCTCCTACTATTTATTGACTATGTGGCAACAGAGACGGACAATCGAAACAGTCATTAAGTGTAACATTTTCTTACTACATGTTGTAAAAAGTTTTGTTGCCAATCTGAAAAATATGAGCTGAAATTAGAGTAAAGTAAAAAAAAAAAAAAAACTGGTCCCAACATTTCAAAGTGAATGGAGAAAGTAATTGGAATATATCTACTACACAATGTTCACCAAAATCTCTCACCAACAAGGCTGGTTTCAGGTCAGAGCCGTAGTTGCTATCAATGGGTATAACTACATGACTTACGCTGATATGATATACAAATGAGAGGTTTTACACAAAGCTGCAAAATAATTTTGGCTGCTATTTTTTTCCGTTATGAATTTTCACGGCTAAACGCAACAGTTTTCAAGCATAAAATGTAATCTGGAATCCCTGGGCCATGCATTCTGCAAACATACAAATATACTTATTTTTAATTCTTCTTTGAATAATACCAATACCAATCTACTGGCTTTACTACAGTTAGACTATATTATAAAGGTGGATAATTTCATTCAAATAGATAAAGAAGCTACAGTTCAGACTATTAATTTATGTCCCAAGAATAGTTCGCATTTTAGAGTCGAATTTCAAACATCAGAAAAATTAAATAATTATAATTATACAAATGGAATTGAATTTCTCTGATCATTATTTGTAATCCACTTGTACAGGCAGGTTTCTCTTTGCGGAGATTAATTCTGAGAAGGGATGACAAAACTTTTGTTATGATTTTTATTATTATTATTATTAATTTTTTTTTTTTGACTGAGAAAAATTCCAGAATCAACATCTTATTTGCTGTCACACAGACGTTCTGCATGCTTCCAATTCCTAACGTTATCTTGCAGATCTCTTGCCGGGCCGGGATGATGTAGATCGTATGACAGATGAAGGATGTGTGCTACAGACCGCGGTGGAACTGCCAACAGAGTACATTCCTGTAAGGAGAATGAAACATATTTTAAGTCAATTAATTTACCTTCCCTTGCCAAGTACAAGAAATCCCACTCAAAGGTACACACATACCCACAGGCAAAGGTGTGCAGAGACATCAAGACAAGATCCTTAGTGTGAGCAGGAGTGGGAGGGGAAGGGAGGCAGTGAAAAAAGTGGGATTCAAGAAGGAAAAGTGTTAACATATACATGTAACATAACAGAAAGAAAAGCGATGGTAATACAAGATCAGACAACACAATAGTGTTATGTTATTTTTTGACCATGGCTGTGGACAGCTGAGATAACCACCACTACAGGAGGTTGAAAAGCTTATAAAAACCATAACCAGATAGCTTTCACCGCTCCAAAACGTGACATCTGAAATTTCTGGTGATTTCATCGACTACGTACTGACGGTGAAGGGTTAATGTTATGTACATTCTACCACAAATCTTAGAACCCATCGACAGATTTTGATCAACAAGAACTCTCATAAAGAATGTCGTCACTTTGAGTAGTGAGAAGAAAACTGTATAGAAGAAATACTGAAAGGTTTATTTCCGTTGTTGAGTAGAGAGAAGAAAACTGTATAGAAGAAAGGCTGAAAGGTTTATTTCCGTTGTTGAGTAGAGAGAAGAAAACTGTATCGAAGAAATGCTGAAAGGTTTATTTCCGTTGTAGAGTAGAGAGAAGAAAACTGTATCGAAGAAATTTTAATGCTGAAAGGTAAATTTCCATTGGTTTTTTTATGTCTTTGTTTGTTTGTTTGTTTGTTTGTTTGCTCTTCGTTTCTTTTTTCTGTTTTGTTTGTATAGTTTTGTTTATGTTTTGTTGTTGTTGTTGTTGTTGTTGTTGTTTTTTGTTTTTTTGTTTTTTTTTGGGGGGGGGATTTAAAAAAGAATAAAAGAAGAGAGAAGGGAAACAAAATGCAAAATACATTATAAATAAAAATGCCCAGTTTGACTTTGCTTGAGTTCAAACTAATAATATATTTTGTGCCCTAAAACAGACATGAAATACAAAACATTGAATCATCCTATCCCAGAAATAAATATAAATAAAGGAGAAAAAAAAATCCCTGTGACTGCCACACAAAAGATCCCAGACCAATACTCTCTTACTGTTCTCCAATAAATAAGAAATGGTACGTCATCTCCCTGATTGTGGAGGAAATGAAAAAAGAAACGCTCAAGTTTGTCCGACTTACACGTAAAAAAGAAGGAAATTCCCAGACTAATATACTCCTGTACTCCAAGGAATAGGAATTACGTTGTCAAACTCTAGAGTAAAATAAATAACGTTGGAAAATATCCTGTCTCCTTTCTACACCGTCAGACCAGTAGACTCCTCGTCTCAGGAAAAAGGACAGAATGCTCTGACATCATCTTCATTGTTAAGATGTTTTAAAGAATGGAATTGAAAACCAAAGCCCAGGTGGGGGGGCAGAAGGGTGGGGGGGGGGGTTGTGAGGGACGCAGGGGGAACGGAGGTAGGATAATAACTTAAGATGTTGATGTGTAGAGTAAGAGGTAACAGCAAGCCAATGATACGTGGCTCTCGTTTTCTAATGAGTTCAGGCTGTCTTGTTACTGTATTCGTGACGAAAGAAAGAAGCTATGTTACTTTTTCACTGATTGAGGATTTTCTCGAAAAGAGAGAGAGAGAGAGAGAGAGGAAGAGAGAGAGAGAGAAAGAGCGAGAGGGAACAGAAAGACAGACAGCTATGCAGGTAGAACCGCAGACAAACACACAGACAAACAGACAAGTTCTGAGAGACAAATAGACAGAGAGCCTAGAGATATGTACAGACAGGCAGACAGACCGACGAACGGCATATAACATTCAGGGTCCCAGATGTCCACCCCATGTTTTTACTGTTTCTTTTTTTCTCCTATACACGTTTCCTTCCATAGTGCAGTCGCCTCCCTCACTTGCAGGCCAACGTGCTCTTTAAGCTGGACCGGAAGTTCTGCATGCGCACCGGGTCTAGTATGTCTATGGCCATTCCCGACTACATTGCAATGTAACTGGACACCATCACTGTTTATTTTTACCATAGTATTAATCGTAGACCTGATATCTTTCCAGATATTGTTTGCTATATTCTTATCGCATGACCGAACAAGACATCAGATATACCGTTCAGAAACATATCAGCAAATTATTATTTTGAAAATGCTCTCACTCTCCCTTTGGGGGTATAGTCACATTTCAAAATGTTGCAGCTTTGGCAAAAAAAAGAACAAAACACACCTGGCATTCACAGATACTCATAACTCACTGATATTTTAAGGGGTCCTGTGTAATAAATGTTATTTATAGACCCTACGTCCACGTTACGTGTGAACAGGCGTAACTCAATGTTATGAATATATCAAACTGAATGTGATCTTACATCAAATCTCTATAAGGGAGCCTTAGCCTGTATCAGTGCCCAACCCTGTTGAAGGTATGCTTATGGAAATAGCCCCAGACGCTGGCACACAAAGGTGGAAGATGGACACAGATCATCCAGGAAATGTGGCCATAACGCCATCCGGCGTTAACCTATTGACCACCACGAGTAAAGACCACCAACTCAGAAAGATTTTGTAATCTAAGTGTACTTTGGTAATTTAACGGTAAATATTTTGGCTTTGATAAAGCTGACATGAAAATCACCCGAATGTTAAAATTAAGGTTAAAGAAAAAGACAAGAGAAGGCATGTCAATGACTCTCGGCACGATCTTGGAAGTGGTTAAAGGTGTACGTCAGTGCAATGCTAGCATTAGCGTACTATGAAATCTCCATTTTTTTTTTCGTCCTGAGCCTTTCAGTTCCAAGATAGAAGGGTTAATCATGCCTTCAAGTGGCTGCAATATTTTGGTTGAGGAATTTGGGGAAAGAAATTTAGAATTTGGAGTTTTGCTCTGACAGCAGCTTACTCTTCATCTGATTTTGAACTGAAAAGAGTTCTTCTTTAACGTGCATAAAGTACACAGGGAGCTTTCGAAAGTTATCCGTCCTTATCCCACATGACTAGACGTCGGATGTTTCTACCCATCATGAACCAGAATCCCTGAAAACAGAAAGAAAGGTTTTAATATTCAAATCATTCAAATTCCCCGTTCTTAGATGAACCTGTGACGTCCACAGCGTGCATGTTTTGTCAGGTAGCAAAGTCCTAGGTACAGGACCACGGCAGCCCTCTCTTTCAAAGTCAAAGTCACCCATCCGTTTATCACTGCTACTGCCAATAGTGCAGTTTTGTGCACTAGCATTAGCGATACAATCAGGTCTCCCTGCTGCTGTGCACTGATTCCCTTCGTCCAGTTCTCCCTTACTCCCTTACACAAACACTCTGTCTTCCCCAGAGTGCGTGAGCCAACTGACACTCAGTCTCTACATTCTCACAGCCAATCAGAAGCGTAGACTGCTATCAGTGTTTCTGACTCTTACCCCTTTCATTGTTAAGATCACTTGAGCATACATTCTGCTGTCTCTTCTTCGTTAAAAATTAATCATTTTCTAGCATATTAAGACCAAAATCCATGAGATTACAAAGCATTTGAGACGCACGTGTTTTTCAACAGTGATTTAATTTTTAAGGCATTTTTGTTTTCTTCACAGAACCATTCTATATCAATCTAAAAATTCATTTTAGAATTAAATTTGCTGAAATAGATTGAAGCAAAGCCAAAAAAAGTGTTATTAAGCAGCATGGACTAACAAAAATTAAGTCGGGTTTACAACGTGATCGGCCATTTTCTTACTAACTTGGGTTGCAATAACAGGTCTCCCCAAAGTCCTTCATTGCCAATATCTCGACTTCTGCTTAAGATAGAACAAGAAATCTTTTCACACACAGAAATGAGTAGCTTTAACAGTGATACCAATAACTCCATAATATGCTCAAAACTTGACCACCGCCTGATTTTATCCTGTCGCGTCTCATTTGTGTTTCTCACCGCGCAAAGATAGACACGGTGAGCTTAGGAGTTTGAAATGATGTCAAGATATTCTGATATTTATGTCCTGACAGCCAAATGGTTAAATGAACAAGCAGATTATTCCATCGTTTTTGTTGTTTTTCCTATGCTCTCATCTTTAGGTCAATCATCAGTGTGAGGCATCGATCAAAAGATTTTCTTCATAGACCCATTCCCTGTTTGTGTTCACTTCCGTGTACAAAGAAAAAAAAAGGGGGGGGGGCAGCATTCTGGCATCATAATTCTGTTTGTGTTTACTTCCGTGTTTGAACTTCCGTGTAAACAAGGGGCCGACACGGAAGTCTGACGTCATAATTCTTGAAAACAAAATGGGGCGGAAGCAGAAGTAGAGACGTTATAATTAATGTATCTATAAATATGATGAGTTGGTCAGTGGATGGTTTTGTTTGTGTTGGTGTTTAACGGCACATCAGCACGATCATGGTTACATTGCGCCAGTCAGTGGATGGATGATCGGATCAAAGGTGAAAAAAAAAAGGTCAGTTGGTGGTGAGTTGACCTCGGACATACTAGCTTCGTTTTCATTCCCACGAGACACTGAGTTTGGATGTAGGCCTAGCTCGGTACTTTTGATAGCACTGAAGTGATTTGCATTATCTGTCATTATCTGTGCATCTGCTATTAGAGAGCTGGTGTATAACATGATTGTGAAATGTGCTATCCAACAAGACTGGGGCACACGCAGAGAGCGCATGCTAACATTTAGCAGGCCAGAACGTGACTTCATCAAGAAAATATAACAGCTTGTGGATTGTGCAAGCGATAAACCGCTTCAGGAGGACTTCGTGAAAGGGATTGTAATCACTTGTTGATGGATGGATGGATGGATGGATGGATTGATGGATGGATGGATGGATGGATGGATGGATGGATGGATGGAGGGCCTAGGGAAGAGGGCCTAGGGAGAGAGGGCCTAGGGAGAGAGGGCCTAGGGAGAGAGGGCCTAGGGAGGGAGGGATGGATGGATGGAGGGATGGATTACAGGGTCGATGGATGGATGGATGGATTACTGGGTCGATGGATGGATGGATGGATGGATAGGCGAGAAGATGGATGTTCAGTGGATGGCCGGACACAGCCAACAGACAGACAGACAGACAAACCAATGAAGTAGAACCTAGTACAATGTAGATGTAAACAATAATGTGTGCGGCAGAAAACATAACTTCCTGAAGAAGAAGGTAATAATTTGTAGATAA
The DNA here is from genome assembly GCA_038406235.1 of Peronia verruculata. Classification (NCBI taxonomy): domain Eukaryota; kingdom Metazoa; phylum Mollusca; class Gastropoda; order Systellommatophora; family Onchidiidae; genus Peronia; species Peronia verruculata. The sequence goes on along the minus strand of JBCAUA010558859.1, from coordinate 1,450 downwards.
GATAAGCAGGAGAAGCGATAGCTGAGATGGTAGGTGTAGGAGTCGGCAAGCAAATTGTTCCACAGAAGGGTTGGCTAACTGGAAAATGAGATGGAGAGAAGGAAGGAGTGTGGGGAGGGGCGATGAGAAGAGGGCAAGAGATAGACAGAGGGATATAGAAGACGATAAATACGTGTAGAATTTGAGAGAGAGAGAGAGAGAGAGACAAGGAAAGAGAGAAATTTATGGAATAGAGAGAAACAGGTTTAATGTAAAAAAGCTAAAAGGAGAAAATGAGAGGAGGCGGGAGAGGAGAGAAGAGAGAGAGAGAGGGGGGGGGGGACTAAAGAGAAAATGAGTTGACAAGAGAAAGAAAATAAGTGATATGCTTATTTGTTACTGTGTTTTCCATGGCACAATGAGAGGGAGATAGAGTGAAAGAGAAAGAGAGAAAGAAATGAGCAGAGAGAGAGAGAGACGAGAGAGACGAGAAAGAGAAACTAGAAGAGAGCCAGAGAGAGAGAGAGAGAGAGAGATGAAAGGAAAAGTAATGCAGAGGAAGCGCAAAAAGAAATTCCAATACAAGATAGTGAGACAGTTCAAGTCAGAAGATGAAAAAGAGAAGGAGAGAAAGAAAGAGAACTTGTAGTCGAAAAAAAAAAAACCTCCTGAGAGAGATGAAAACAAAGTCAGAGAAACAGACTGAAAATAAGCAATGAGGGAAGGAAAAAGAGAGAAAGATTGACTCACGGAGCGAATAGCCAGGAAAGAAAGAGAAAGAACGGGAGAGAGAGAGAGAGAGAGAACGTTGTGTAGAAATAAATTCCTGCGGCATATAAAAACAAAAGACATAGAAGTTAAAAACAAAAAAGCAGAGAGAGGAAGAAAGAACGAAGGAAAGAGAGAGAGAGAGAGAGAGAGACTGACGCACAGAGAGATTAGCAGAGAAAACAGAGATTGAGGTAAAGAAAAAGAGAGAGCGCATGAGACACATTGTCAGGAACAAGCTTTCTGTAACAGATGAGGACAATTTAATCGACGTGCTCACTCCGAGAGCGCGATGACGTCATGGCGTGGGCGGAAACCCTTTGGCATCGATCTGGGAGACGGCCATTTTTGTCCAGGATCCTCACCATAATATCCTAACCCTTAACACCCGTCCTCTCCCCTTCACCTAGTCTTTCAAACCATCATTTTTCCACCCCCTCTAATTTGCTTTTGCGTGACAGGAATGTTCATAGCCATCTCGGATAACGGATTATCAAATTGTAAAGGCTCTACACCTTGGGAATCATTTCTTCCGTTTCTGTTTTTGTTTTTGTTTTGTTTTTGTTTTGTTTTTTCAAGGGGAGAAGTACTGATTATCGATGGGGCTTTTGCTGTGTTAGAGTATCCTGGATAGATAGATAGATAGATAGATAGATAGATAGATAGATAGATAGATAGATAGATAGATAGATAGATAGATAGA
>JBCAUA010558749.1:3322-16517 GCA_038406235.1 Peronia verruculata | reverse complement strand
AAATCGAGTGGGAAGAACTTGGGATAGGAGCGCATCTCGTGGGATCTACGGCCATAAATAATGGATCTAGATCTAGATCTGTTTAGATGTTTATACTGTTGAAGTTACTAGACTAAATCTAAATCTTTCCCTATATGTTGATTGTGATGAATTGTCTTAAACTCTTTTCTCGGAAAAAAAATCATAACTCTTGGCTGTTCAAGCGAGCTTCGGTGTTCCTTTAGTTACACAAAAGTTACTCAAGCTTCTTGTGCTGATAAAAGCAATGTGAAAACTATTCCACTAATGGTTTTTAAAAAAGATTTATATTTAATACCACGTATTGAGCACGTAAAAGGAGCATTTATAAATGGATCAGGAAATTTGCTGCTGTCATCAAACATGAGCTTAGATATATACAAGTCCCTCTCCACAGAAAACAGTGTCAAGGTGGGGTGTAGCCATCACGAATCACTCACACAGGAACAAACTAGATCTACATCTACATGTATCAAACACATTTAACAAACTAATTACTGCAACTTATTCAGATCACTCAAACAACACCGTGACTAGAGAAAATTTCAGTAAAAACTAAACATAAAAAACAAGCTGTTAACAAACGAACTAACAAACAAACAAAAGAACAAACAAACAAACAAACAAACAAACAAACAAACGATATAACAGTCATCCAGTAGGCCTTCTTCAACCATTTTGGTCTCGCATGCCGTACGCTTTCTGCCCACCAATGTGTTACTGGGCGGGGCTAACGTGCGTAGCGACACGGTTAGGTTTGACTGGCCTATATAAACACAATAGGCGTCTATTAACCCATTTATTTAAACAAAATTAAAATGTTGCATTTTTTAAAGTCCCTCAGTATAGTAATACCGATATTTTCATGTGTAACTTTCTGAAGTATCTCATGCAACAATAAAAGAAGCCTCACTGTGCTTAATGAAGTTATCATGGCGTACAAGTCACAAAGCGAAGCAGCCAAGTCATTGAGTATTGAGTTCTTCTTATCTGTCTTTTATCTGCCTGTACAGACACACTCTCCTTCACTTGGCTATGTCTGAGATATGGGTGACACAGTGTTTGAAATGTTTACTTGGCTATTCAACTTTCGCTTGACGGCTGTTTCTGGGTGTTAATAACAGAATAACGTAAGTTGACTGGGCTTGCATGGTTAACAGCTGATATAAATTGGGGTAATGTGACCAGCTTTCCTATAGATGAGATCGAATCCCGACTGTTTTCTGTTGTTATTTCTTAAAAGTTAACACTGACATTGGATTAGATTTACCATTATCATTTAATTTGACATGGATCAGGCCGGGCACTTTTACTTCTTTTAAAATGTCCCAGGTGAACATCACCCTGTTGAGACTTCACTGTTGTAGGCCTAATCATCGACGCTTTCTCTCCGTCTTCCTCTTTCATCAACTCTATTGCTCATCTCTATTAATATCTCAGAGAGTGGGGTTTCCGATCTTGGTGCCTTGTCCATGTGAACCAGTCTTTGATCCCCACCTGCCTCTTTCCTTTCTCGCTTGTCGATAGGTATCATCCTGTTGACACTTCAGTATCGTAGTCATCATTAATTTCTCTCTCCTCTCTCGTTAACGATCTCTCTCTTTATTCGACGCTCTCGCCCTCCCATTCTTGCTGACAGATTTTTACAAAGACAGTGCAAACACACGCACTTTACACATGCCTTGTGCGCAATCTGTTTTTCTCTCGTACATCCTGCTCAACACACTTTTGTTCTCTCTCATCACTCCAACATTCTTTCCCAACTCTGCCTTGAGTGTCTTGTTTTCCCCACAGCCCTCTTCAGTTTTATAAACATGACAGTCAGTACGGTAATGTTATCTAACAAAAAGGTGGCTTGTCCCCGATACATGACATTGACAGTGTTAAATGGAACACTGTCCGGTTTCTAACCCTAGACTAACACAGGGGTTCCCAACCAAATGAACTAGCCCATCATATACATACATATTGTGTTTTTCATGTTAAAAAAATTACTTTGCTAGTAACTAATCACAGGATTCTTGAATAAGATTCTCGCTAGATGTTTCTCTCCCTCTTCATTACTAAACATTTAATGTAATGTAAATCAAGCTGCTTATTGTAGGGGGCCGCGTGGGTTTCAAGCGCTTGGGTAAGAAGTAGCAAGTGCAAAAACCCGTGGGAATCACTGGACTAAACATAAGTGGAGCGGGACTGTGTGTAAGTGTGCTTGTTTTTTATTATTTCACTGGCCTAGTTTTCTGTACTGCAATTCATTGGAGGTTGCCTGGTGCTCCTGCCGGGACGGAAGTTTTTAGTCTACATGCAGATCTTCAAGTGTGGTGGGTTTAATCCAGGTGCCTTGTCTGTATAAAGAAGTAAGTACATAAAATTGACGAACCTACAGGATTTTGTATATCTGGGAAGATTTGAATTGTTACACCTACCCTTATGTTAATTATAGCACAATTTCGTTGGTGATGGTAGAGTGTTTTATTGGTAATCACATTCTTATGAGGATCTATCTTGTCACATTATTACTGTTCTTTATTTTCCTTTACATTAGACCAACAAGAGCTTAATATGTTAACAAGTATATTAAGAAAGGCTTGCCACTGTGTTAGAGATAAGAACTGAAGGGAGAAATAAAACTGTTATTTGTATTACAATGAATAGACTTTTTTGGCTATTATTTGAAGTCATCTATACCCTCTAGCCTGGCCTTATTTACAAACGCTATAAAATAATTATTTATCCGGATAACTTTATCTGGAATGTTTGTAGCGAAATTGTTCGACCTAAATTACTGAGTATGCCTTTAAAAATGGCAGTCTTTTCCAATCTCGTGTCGCCATGGTAAACTGTTTCTCTGTAAATCTGGGTCAGTGTTACACGAACTCCTTCTAGCAAAGATTTGGCCAAGTACAGCGGGAATTGGGTTGTAGACAATAACACTAAAATGTTGAACTTTTTCTTTTTCTTTCGATGGAAATGCAGCAAACATTACTTCTTTTTGCCTGTTACATCAACGAGGTTACAACCATCAGCTGGCACATTATCTTCTGCTGTCATATAAAAATTGTTTATACCCAATTTGATCCTTGGTATAACTAGAGAGTGAATTTCATACGATGAAACCATTAATGAAATGAACAAAGGAGGCGATTCATCTCTTCCTCCTCTCCTCCCCCCCCCCGGTCTCCCTTCTCCTCTCCAATTAATTGACTCGACATAGTGGAGACATTTGAAGCTGCTTAACATTCAACCTCACAGTTGATCTTATCGCGATTGTTGACAACCAAAAATACTGAAACGTAAAATATTAACTTATATAGCAATACTGATTTTGATATAGACATAGGTAAACACCTGCCCACAACGGTCCTTTTTTTTTTCATTTCAAACTCAGAATGTTTTCTGATGCTAGACACATAATCAAATTAGGTTGGGAATGGTTATATTGGACACTAATTAATACTTATCTTAGGGACCTAGGGGTGGTTAACAAGTTATAAGATAGAAACAATATAATACATGATTTTAGTTCCCTTTATCGCTGCCACCAGTCCTTACTGTTGTTACCAAGTATTGGACTCTTCTATGAATAACAAATATAAGATAAAAGGAGGAGGAGGAAAGCAAAGAAGGGGCAGAGAAGGGCATTCTTAAATTTTAATTTCCAGGACTACCGTTGTTATAAGAATTGGATTTTGTGAAAAATTGTCTAAACTTTCATGTTTTAGTCCCTGCAACTGTTTCCAGCGAAACACGAAATCACATTCGCAAAATAGCTTTTTTTATGATTTGAAGCAGCTGATGAAGGATGTGTATTGTCACTAGGAAGAATATCAAGCTGAGTTTGGATGTTGAACGAATCGTCACTTTATAACACATATCACAGGTAGTTCTTCAGTCAACATGTTGGAGATTCTTCTGTTCCTGGCCACATTCCTGCTAGTGCTATGGCTGATACGTCCAAATCAAGGCAAACGACCCCCGACCCCTGGCGTTGCTCTACCAATTCTGGGACATCTCTACATGCTCAAGCCTAACCCTATGGATCAGATCAAGGAATGGCGAAAAAGGTAGGTTGTGTGTCAACCGGTTGGATGGGAAGAGATTTAGGAAATCGATGTGTACACATGCAGGAAGAGGTAGGGAAGGAAAGAAAGTAGGAGAAAGGGCAGCTTGAGAAGGCTGCATGTAGTTCCTGGTTTGCTGTGTATCCTGTGATTGCCAAGAATAGAATCACCAAAATATTGAAAATATTTATGTTACATACTTTGCACCATTGCAGCCAGATATGAAATTATAACATTTCAGTAGTTGCTTGGCTTTCACCAGCTGACACAGATCTCTAGTCCCAACACAGGAAAGACAGCAGTCATTATTGAAGCCTACTGGAGCTTTCTGTCTTCTATAGGAAGAAACAACTCAAATGGTCAGATCTACAAGTTTGACATCTCTGTTGCTTATTGTTCTATTTGGCAATCCCCAATTTTTCAGGGCCGACATGCATGTATAATGGTTGGATGCTAATACTAACTGGCCCAAAACAATCTTTGTTCCTTTGTTTCCAGGTGGAAATTGGTGTTTGGAAAAAAGGTATTGATACTGGCAAACTGAAAAATAAATATTTATTTGTTTATAAGGAAGCGCGGAACTGTAGCTGGTGATTTTAATAAAATTTATTAATATGGTATTGCTTTATTTGTGCAGATTGGGTAATGTATTCGCCTTGAATATGGGCGGTCAACGAGTGATTGTACTGAATGGATACCATGCTGTGCACGAAGCTCTTGTCAAGCGTCATGAATGTTTTTTGGGAAGACCTGACAACTTCCTCAACCGAGACATGTGGCATTATCAGGGCATCATGGCACTGGAAGGTAACCCATGGAAAAATCACAGGGCTTTCTTACACACTGTTTTGCGGTCTCTAGGTCTTGGTAAAAATATCATGGCACAGCAAATCAGCAAGGAAGTTGACGTTCTTCTAAAGGCCTTGGCTGAATCGAACGGAGAACCAAAGGATTTTTCTTACACAATACAGGCTTGCACGTGCAATGTTGTTTGTGGGGTAACTTTGTCTCTACACTTTGACTCTAACGACCCGGAGTTTGCCGAGTTGATGGATATGATGCGCCAGTTGTTCCAGAATTTAGGTTCGTCCGCCATACTTCAGTTCTTTCCAAGTTTAAAATATGTGCCGGGCGATCCCTTCAATCATAAAAAGCTGCACGAGACCTTCGCAAGAATGCGAGCAAAACTTAAGGACTGGATTGCTAAATCCAGGCAGAATTTCAAAAACTCTAGTGACGAGCAGTATCAAAATGTGACTCAAGCATTTTTGGATCAGATAGAGGCCGACAAGGCTACAAATACAAAATCAGCAACAATCGATGAAGAAAATATGCTTGCATCCTTATGGGGATTATTCAATGCAGGCACAGAAACTACGTCGACCACCATCTTGTGTGCTTGCCTGTACATGATTAATTTCCCGAAAATGCAAGACAGACTCTACCGGGAGATTGAAGAGAATGTTGGCCACAAGCGTTTGCCCAGTCTCAACGATAGACCAAACCTTAAATATTTGAACGCATTCATAATGGAGACATTGAGATTCACGAGCATTGTGCCCATGACAGCAGATCGCATGGCAACAAAGGACACAAAAGTTCATGGCTACCATATCAGTCCAGGGGAAAATATTCTGGTCGTAATTGATTCTCTTCTGTGGGATGAATTGGCATGGGGTGATCCTGATATTTTCAGACCAGAACGCTTTCTCGAGAACAACGATATCAAGAGCTACAAGGAATATTTGCCATTTTTGATCGGACGCAGAAACTGTCTGGGAGAAGCGCTGGCAGTGGCCGAGATCTTTCTGACTTTAGCAGCACTGATCCAGAAATTTGAGTTAGTACCTGAGAGCCCGACCGAGAAACCTCCGATAGAGTTTATATTTGGGTTTACCAGAAATCCAAAGCGATTTAAAATGAGAGCTCTACCGAGAACAACCAAGCATTAACCCTCATGGGAAGATGGTGTCAAGTGGCATTTGGTGCTTTTGATCAGTCATTGGCAATGGACAAACATTTGGGCGAGTGAGGAAAGGAAATTAAGTTCAGCTTAACTATTTCATTCATCTATTTTGTTCCCTTGAAATAAATAAAATAAACTGAAAAATATCGACGGTTTTAAGCATCCGTAACTGAATTTCATTTGCAAGTAAATTCCAGTTAAATGGGAAGACTTCCATGCCATCAGTTATTATCCAATCCCCGAGAATCGGATGGATAGTAGAATGAATGAGCGTTGATATGGTTTGTAGTATATGCCTATATATTTTTTTTTATCTTACTATTCGGAGTAAATTTCTCAAAACCGTCAACATAATGACTTGAAGTTTCTCTTCGTTAATGTTTTCATTGAATGTTTAGCCCGCAATAAGATTGTTATTACTATTATTATTATTATCATCATTATTGTTATTATCCCTCCCCTTCTTGTTATAAATATTATTACTATTACATTCATCCAAATGTCAACCTCTCATATTGCTTTTCAAATGAAGGGGCAGAAAAATTAAAAGGCCTGTCAAGTTAAATATGTGTACTAATAATATGTGTTTATATCTTCACTAATCGTCTTCATTTTTTCCCTTCTCTTTTTTTTCTTATGTTTTCTTCGTCATTCTTTTCTTCTGACTTTATCTCTTCTCTTCTCCTATCGTTATATCTAACTATGAGAAAGACACCATTCAGTTTCCTGCATATCTTCATTGCAGGATTCTTAATGACAAGCTCTGGATAGTAATAGGAAACTATTATTATGAATGCCTGTTCTCAGCTCCAAAATGTATATTCCAGTCTTGCTTTTCAGTTTGTTCACCTCCCTGTAAAATATTACAGAAATAGAGTAAGCCTTTAAAATTCTGAAGTGACATATTATTATATATGAGCAAGTACTCATATTTCTGTTATACTTTCTTTTTTACATTATATTACTGTGCGTTGTAATAAATTTTGTAGAAAATTTATGGTCTGATTTTTTTTTTATTCGTATAACATAATGTCTATGGGTTGTCTCCTTTTATTCATGCAAGAAAGTTTTGGCTTGTATTTATCGATGGAAAAAAAAAAAAAAAAAGAAAAGAAAAAGGAGGGGGGAAAAAAAAACAAAACAAAAACAAAACAAACAAAACCAAAGACGAAAACAAAGAACAAAAAAAAAAAAAAAAAATTGTAAATTTATTGAATAAATTAAAAAGAAAAAGAAAAACACTGACTGTGATGCTTAAAAATATATATATTACGCAAAATAACTCATTGGTGGAGGTTTTGGCCACATTCTGATGGTTCTGTAACAATACAACAGATATGTGCCATAAAAACAGTGAAGGAATCCAGAGGCCTAGCCATTGTTGCATCAGTATCTTTCAATACAGGCAAGTAGGATGAACATTGTGATTTATGTGTGAATGTAAACTGTACTACTGAGTAAGATGTCGTAGGCACTTCTACGGAACTGAGGGTAAATAAAATCAAGAGAAAAAAGTGAATTAAACCATTGGAACACATGCAGAACAATGAATGACAAAGACGTGACAGCCATAACAGAGCATACCTAACGTTAAAGAACACAGCAAGTGACAATTAAAAAAAAAAAAAAAACTCACATAACGATAAAAAACAAGGAAAGTTACAACAATAACATACAGAACGCAGCAAACACATGTCTGAGCACAAAAATGAAAGAAGTCTGAAACAGTAGAAAAGGGAACAAAGTGTGTTAAAGGAGACAACACAAGCCAAAAACCAACATGATAATGAAACCCATGAGAAATCTATTAATCAATTATTTTATTATGGCAACATAGAAGATGAATTGTTTGTGAATTCTTCTAGACTCGTAGAAAATACGAAAAGAGAAAACTTTTAATGGGTAATTTCAATTTGCTTGGTAGGACTATGCAAAGCAAACAAGTTAAGAAAAAGCTTTTTTTCTGCTTTTCTTCTTCAATTTTATTTCTCTCCTCTCCTCCTCTCTTCTCCTGCACACACTCTCACTCTCTCTCTCTCTCTTCTCCTCTTCTCTCTCGCATTGTGTCTTCTCTCTCTTCTTCTCTCTCGCCCTCGTGTGTTTTCTCATGTTGTTGTATTTACATTGACAAGGCAATACAATCATCAACATGCTCGTTTTCACCTCAGTGTGAACAATATTCCATGAGGCTTATGTAAAAGATTATGTTATGACCTGTTTATGCGATAGTATTTAGTAGTACTCGAATTATTTCATGCCAAACTCTCTATTTTAACTGGACTTAGTGACATAAATTTTTTTATCTAATAAAAATAGTACGTGTTAGATAACTGCAGTTATTCAATAACAATAGCCATTAATAATTATGTACAATAAATTCATGATCGTACCCTTAATCACTGGACGTAGATTACAGAAAAGAAGATACGGTAACCAGATAACAACAACAACAACAAAAACAAACAAACAAACAAACAAAAACAAGAACAACAAAACAAAACACATTTAAAAAAAGAGAGAACAAGACAAAACAAAACAAAACAAAACAACAAAACAAAGACAAATCAATAAACTTCATATTTTTAAACGTTTTAAAAGAAACTCGAAAGCCTCAGACTTACAATTTACGAGTAATTTAACATGACCGGACCATTTTTGCATGCAATTATTGCACTTCTTTTTCCAAATGATATGCTTCTAAATATCATTGGCAGACACTGGCCATCTTGTTCTTTTCAATATAAATTATATAAAACGAAAAGAGAAAATATCATATTGTATTGATTATAAAATATAAACCCACCAATAAAGCAGAGGCTCCGACTATATTTAAACGGTTGTATGTAAAGAATAACGAACAGTCACTTATATTATATCTTACAAGTGAAATGAAAACATGTGTAGAAAAAAAAAATTAAATTCAGCATCAACTTTGAATTTCATTATTCTGCATCGGAATGGCATGATAAGATAAACTAATCAGTCAATTTGTGTGAGGATAAATGATTTATTAAATCGTTTTGTTTATTTTGCTTTCGGTATTCATACTTTAATCTGTATCACTTGCTAAATTCATGAGACATTTTGAGAATTCGAATGTTTCATATTAATACGTTAAATTTCAGTGTTTATTTACAAATAGATTCAAGTAATCACATTATCAATAAGAAGACGAATTATTACTGGGTTTTGTTCCTCATTCTCAATAGACTCTTGACAGATCAAGGATTTCCGAATCGTCTATTGTGCTCCTGAAAATCTGACGCCGTTTTTTGATGAGGAACACTGCAGCAACGGCAATGAGGGCTACTCCTACAACTGAACATACGGTGATCACAGCAATTTTCCCACTTTCACTCAGTCCATTATCTGAACTGCCGTGCTTGCCGCTGCTGACACCTTGTGGGAGTGTGGATGTTGATGTTGGTGATGAACTGGAAATCGATCGTTGGGATGGTGTCACAGGATGTGATTCTGTAGTCTCTCCCTGATCATGTGTTGTCCCTGGTGACTGGATGCTGGAAGTTGTGGGATTAGATCCAGGAATGTTTGTGGATGGTGTTATCGTAAGGATTGGAGAAGTGGTTCTAAGTGGCGCTGTTGATGATGGTGAACGAGGTGAAGTGGTGGTGGTTACTGGTATCGCTGTAGTAGTTGTTGTTGAAGTTGTTGTTGATGGAGAGGATGCAGCTGTTTTTGGTGTTCTAGATGTTGATGTGGTTTTGGCTGTTCGTCTTGTAGATGTTGTCATTGGTGTAGTTGACTTTGTATTTGCAGCTGTAACTGTTTTAATTGTTGTCGTTGTCTTTGGTGTAGCTGTTACTGTTGATGTGGTAGGTGTAATAGTGCTTATTGTAGTGCTTGATGTCGATGGTGTTGTGGTAGTGACTAATATGCCTGTTGTTGTTTGTGTTGTTGCTTTGGGCTTCATTGTTGTAATTCTGGTAAGCCTACTTGTTGTGACTATCGGTGGCTTTGTTGTTATAGCTATTGGTTGACCAGTTTTAGAGGTTGATGTTGTAGATTTTGGCCTGGTTGGTGTGATAGGTGATGTGCCAGTTATATGTGAGGCTGTGGTAATTGTTGGTGTGTTTATGGCCGATGTACTGAGTCCCTGGGATTGGGTAGTTGTTGTGCATGCCTTTGTCGATCTTGTGACTTTCAAATAATCTATGGCGACAGTGTCAATAGGGGAAGTTTTCTCACTTTCGATGGCCAGCTAAAAAGAGAAAGAAAAATGAAACAACTTCATTTTGCTGCTTTTCTGTATCTTACAGCGAGCTATTCACTTTGGTCAAGAAAAATGTTAGCAATGAAGTATCATCAAAATGAACTTTTTTTTTTTTTATACCCTTTTAATTTTAATCATCCTATATGGGACAATATCGTATCTCAAGCTAAGAGTAAACTGTGGCACCAAGTTCTCAAACTTGATATGAGATTCAAATTAATCTGAATATAGCATATTCATTAAAATATTAAGGTAAGCCTCATTTTATGTGACAATGGGAAGAAGTGATTGCTTCAAATGTATCTGGTTTCTACCTTTATCTCAAGTAAGGCAAGACAAAGATGTTTCACCCTCTCATTCGCATAATAGTTTAACAAAAATGGCTTATAATTATCGATTAGTCTGGGTACAGGATAGTAAATATAAATTCAATGTAAAAAAAATAAAACAGAGCAGTTTAAAATGAAACAATGATCAAAGAGAATTATGAAAAACCCTGTAAGGACGCCTGTTTAAGATTCAGAGAATTATAGTTCGTTTCCCAGTTCGGATAAGAATAATTTCAAAACACTCTTTGTTTACTTCTTGTTGTTAAATCGAACTCGCTCTCTATATCCATTGTGCTTGTAGAATGTGAATTATATTTCACACTTTTGTTATGTGGGCTAGATGGGGTAATACTGCAAAATATCTGTTACTTACAAAGCGAAGGTTCCATCACTCGGGCAGACATAGGGCAGGAATGTTATAGGGCTCACATCATTAACTCGTCTAGATAGACAACTGTTCTTTAGAGGAATATTTGTTTTTCAATTTAGGTTTAACTATTTTCATTGTGAGGATATATCAGGTCATTTAGTCAACTGGGGTCAAGGATGCTACAGAATGATTCAGATCGTTGATTGAGAATGTCTAGGATGTGTGAAACCAAGGGATGTCTGGAACAATATTAATTTCAACGCACAATGCAGGAAAAGATAAATGTGTGGTATTTTAATTTGCAAAATCATGCTGATCCCTTTCATCTTTCTTTGAGTCCATGATGTAGATTACTGAAAAGATTTTTTTAGAATTACTTCAGGAGATAATCATTCATTTCAAATTTAATTAAAAAAAAAAAAAAAAGATCTGTAGATTTAGTGACTTCAGGTCATTGTTTATCAAGCAAATTTCATTATTATATAAAAACAAATGTATGAAAAGGTGATTAACTAGTAAATTAAAACTTTAGGTGCCGTTATAGTTCTTTTGCATCGGACATGAGAACGATTGGATCGAATACCAGAGTCCCCTAATAAACGACATTTCAACCATTTCCTCATAACGATATTTTGTCAGGTATCACGATCAACATCCACACAGAGCGAAGTACTTTTAAAACTTTCACTCACAAAGCGAAGACTCCATGACTCGGGCAGACATAGGGCAGAAATGCTATAGGGCTTCCACTCCCCATTAGTGGTGACATTGGTTAACTCATGTATAAGTAAAGATCCACCAGTGTTCCTCGATGTAAAGTCATCGCTTTGTTGGATGTACACTCGAATGGTTTGTGACGTATGTCCACTTGTAGCATAATAGAATTCAATGCAGATTGCAGTGACATCATTTGCAATGGCTCCACTGATGAGAGCTTTGGCCTGTAGTGGTACACGGGCATCACTGACCGCTAGATAGGTATAGCCACCTGGTGGATTATGAGAACAACTGAAATGAATGTGCAGAGACTCGACTGATACTGACTGGCATTGAGCAGAAAATCACCAGGTTTGACGTGTAAGAATAATTAGTCTGCATCTGTCATTTTATTATCATTAATATCAAGGTTTCTCTCAAAGACTGATGGTGGAATCTCTTTTTGCATTCGGGACATCTACTAATGGAAAACTGAGCAATTCCACAGCCGGAGAAAAAAGTATCAGATATGGATCTAGACCTTCTGTTTGCTATAATCTGTATTATCTATTAGTGTCAGATGTTACTGGTTTTACATTCGAAACACTGACGTTCACTGCAGAGGCAGTCCACAAATTAAAAAGGTGCGGACGGTATTGAATTGTTGTCGTTGGGAATTGATGTAAATCGACTGAAGTGGGACTTCTCTCCCGTAAATGAACATTACAAATACTGAGAACTAACGATGAAACAGTCACTGACTAGCTGTCTAGAGGGTGCTAAAGAAAAGGTTTATTTAAATGGACTTACCAGTTGAACCTAAAAGCCTGTTGCCAGGGTTCCAGTCATATGGGATCGGTCCATGAGTTCCGTTATATCTCACCCATTTTAGGCCACTGCTATTAGAAAAGCTCTCATAGTTACATTGGGATCTGTCAAAATTACAGGATGGCGTGCCGGAGAAATTGCTGGTACAGATGGCAGCTTCTGTCGTGGTCGGTGTTGTCGGTGTGATGGTTGATGTGCTGGTCACTAGGGACTGGGTGGTGGCGGCGCAAGTCTTTGTGGATCGTGTGACTTTCAAATAATCTATGGCCACAGTGTCGATAGGAGAACGTTTCTCACTCTCAATAGCCAGCTAAAAAAAAAAAAAAAATTCAGTGTGACCTCTCATTCACGGCTCAGTGATAAGCAGATTGCTGATGAAGTATGACAAAAGAAAACTGATGAAGACAACGCAATGATAATAAACTTATGTTTACAATCTATTATGTCAAGAGTACAACTTCACTGTGATTTTATGAAACCAAATTTCAAGTCTTGATATCCTAGTAATTTGAATCCATCATGTGAAAGATCACATTGTTAAATAGTCTAGATAGACAACTGTTCTTTAGAGGAATATGTGTTTAAAACGTTCACTCACAAAGCGAAGATTCCATGAGTTGGGCAGACATAGGGCAGAAATGCTATAGGGCTTCCACTCCCCATTAGTGGTGACATTGGTTAACTCATGTATAAGTA
>JBCAUA010558638.1:0-16517 GCA_038406235.1 Peronia verruculata | reverse complement strand
CCCCCCCCCCCCCCCCCCCCCCCCCCCCCCCCCCCCCTCCCCCCCCCCCACTCAACCAAAAAAAAAAAAAAACTTTGATCTGAACCATTTATTTTTCACAGAATAATGACATTTTAGCATTCATAGCCTATCCTGAAATTCACCACACCGCAAAAAATGGCGTTTGTGGTTTATACCTACTTGCCAAAAACAGTCTAATTCGGACATTTCGAATGCTAAAACACACTCGGAAATTGATGATAGTAATATATAAAAAAGGCCTATAAAGTATAAAATCTGTAGACTTCTGCTTACCATTAAAAACAAAAGAGAGAGAAGAATTGGGGTATCGAATCAGATACATCCAAGCCCTCAAAATGGATACAAGGTATCTGAAAAGTTCACAAATCAATCATCTCTCAGCTGGCGTCGTGCAAAATGCTAAACCGCATTGTAAAACGCCCGGTATATTCCTATCGATAAATTGTCTTTGTTTGTAGATAACAGACAAATGTTGATAAATTTTGCAAAGTTTGAGTTCGCTATGATTTTTAAGTAGTGCGCCATGATAACTACTGCCAAATTGGACCCGAAATTATTCAGGTGTAAAAACAGGTGATGAGATTCAAATTGTGAATGGAATTTCGCACGGTCCAAAGTTTTACACGTTGCGAGCTGAAGACTGATACTGGATATCTTACCCGTCTAAACCGGACACAAAGAACCTAAAGCGAAAGTACTAATCCATTTTTAAAAATATGGTCATAGTACCTGAGTCAGAACATGTTTGCATTACAACAATCTTCAGAAGAAAAAAAAAAACAATAATAAGATCTTAATTTAGGGAACTGATAAACCTAATGAGCTTCGCGCTTAAATAACTTTACTCGAAAACGAAAGGAATACAAAGTTATGGGATTACAAATGTTTTGTTGTTGTTGTTGTTGTTGCTGTTGTTGTTGTTCTTCTTCTTCTTCTTCTTTTTCTTTTTCTTCATCTTCTTTTGTTATTTCTGTCGATGTTCTTGTGTATGGAGTTATAAGGAAGTAAAAGCTATGATACAATATTCGCAAAGTGTATCTGGATACCGTTGTTTTCTTTGCTTCAAAGATAGAATTGCATTAGATTGTTGAAAAACAGCAGAAAAAGAGTAACCAAGAAAGAGAATGGTTTACTGGAAATACAATAAATCAGTACAAGATGCTGTATATACACAATATTCTTGACGGTGACGTATCAACTCTGCTTGACGTAACGTTTCTCATTCTTGAGCGTTTATGCCCTCTGTCTTGGTGTCTGACTCTGGTTTTTTCCTTCCTGTATTGCAGTGGAAATAGATTTAGTTTCCTTCGATCTGTGCATCAGCCCGATAAAGGCTAAATTGCACCAAACAAGATATTAATGTCATTGGGGAATTAAAAATGTATCTCGAGATATTTGATGATTGTAAAAGAATACTAAATGCAGTTAAAAGCCATCAGAATCTTGGCAGGTATAACCATGCATGCAACTTGCAACAGGACGTGTACACTTATTCTGAAAGCTTCCTATATTTTATTTTTATTTTTTATTATTAGTATTTTTTTTTTAAAGGTTTAGATGAAAGAGGGGGGAAAAAGTAGCTCCAATATATCATGCGTATCTCTTCGCTCCTTTATATTTATCATACCTGATGTTTATTTTGAAAGAATTTTTCCCTTGAATGTTTATCAGGAAGAGCTGAGCTCATTCATTAGCAAAGAAATAATCTGATCCGGGCTGCGAGATGACACAGTAGTGTGCTAAAGAGCTGTGTTTCTTTAGGTTTTTTTTTTTTAAACGAAGCAAGCACATCCCTGCCTTCTGTTTGTTTGTCTGTTTCCCTGCCTGTTTATCTGTCTATTTAATTGTCTGTCTGTCTTCTGTGCACCTGCCTGCCTTTCTGCATGCATTATGATGCATGGATATATGCACGCATACATGTCTGTCCATATGTATGTATGTATGTATGTATGTATGTATGTATGTATGTATGTATGTATGTATGTATGTATGAATAAATGTATGAATAAATGTATGAATGTATGAATGTAGGTAGGTAGGTAGGTAGGTAGGCAGGCAGGCAGGCAGGCAGGCAGGCAGGCAGGCAGGCAGGCAGGCAGGCAGGCAGGTAGGTAGGTAAATAAGTAGATGGGTAGATAGGTAGTGAGGTAGGGAGGTAGGGAGGTAGCTAGCTAGGTAGCTAAGTATGTAAGTAGCTAGATAGGAAAGTGAATATGTACGCTTATAGCTAGGCAAGTATGTGAGCGGCAAGTGGGGGAAGGGGGTGTAAGTAAGTGTAAGTATTAGGCAAAGTAAGTAGATTTGTTAAACAAATTTTTAATATCTAGCTGTATGGTTACTTAGGTACATAAAAGACTGCGGTAAGATACCTGCAGATCTCTTAATTTCATAAGTCAGAATAAACCAATAGGCTTTTTGAGCTATCCAAGACAAAGTAGACATGTCAGTATGTGAAAAGCGATAAGGAATGTCGTTATAGATCTAAATGCTAAGATACGTGTGGGCGGTATGAATAATTTTGCAGGTGACATATCTAGACTACAATACGTGGGTGTAAGCCATGGGGGGCTAAACAGTTTGAGAGGACCAGATTCTGTAAGGTGAAATTGTGCGTGGGCCAAACATTCAGCTTGACATTCTCTTTTAAGCCCTAAATATTAAAATAATCAATAAATGAACTATTTATGACATTTGAACTGCGAATGATGTCCAAGAACAACAGTTTGACTGCACTAATATGAAGGATGACACTGAGATCTCGACTGCAGTAAATAGTCCCACTGAAAAACAAAATCTATGTCTCGATTGATATAATACGACGAAGCTACGGACTGGGTGAAATTTTTACATGGCCCACATTCGGCCCGGGGACCGGACTTTGGACACGCCCAGTGTCAGCTGATGTTAAAACAAAGACTGTTTAACAAATGCACAAAGCAAACAGAGACCGTTAATTGTAATGGCATAATTTATGAAGAAATTTTAAATTTTGATAACATTTTTTTTTTTTTTAAATTTCCTGGAGCCTGAACACAAGAATACATGTGGTAAATGAAGAGTTTAGGGGCAAAACGTGGCAAATGCCATTCTCGAAAATCTTGAGTTATACTCCTCAATACTGAGAATGGTGATAGTGCTATATGGTGAGGACTCTCCTTTTGACTAAATGCGACTATTCTTTCCCGAAGGTCTTCACAAAATTCTAGTTCTTAATGATAAATTACGAACTACTAGAGAGCCAATTGTCATTTTTTCTCTAAAAGACGATTTTGGATATGTCTCATTTTACCCGGAAACCCTTCAGATAAACTTCATGTAGTGCCTAGCAGCGGTGCAGAGGATGGGCAAGACCATGTCGCATTATGATCTATTCAAGCCTTGCATTTATCGATCAATCACAACTGCCGATTGCATTTTACTTCAAAAGCAATGTATCAAATATAGGCTTAAAACTTTCAGAAGCTCAGGCAGGTAAGTCCTATTTCTGATTAGCTAATTCGCCATAAAAGATATAGTGTGCTCATTGTGTGTGCGAATATACGTATGAATATGTGTTTGTGTTTGCGCCTGTGGTCACGAATGCGTTTATGTTTTATAAAGGTGAAGAAATATCAGATAACCACTAACAAATTTATGTTTCTTCTGTGGATTTGATGGCTTATTGGTGTTAAAAGTAGTACAAGAGAAATTTCTTCTTCTCCCCCTCCCCCCACACCTCCCTCCCTCCGTCCCTACCTCCCTCTCCCCCCTCTCTTGTTAGCAGTTGCTTTCGCTGTTCGTGAGTAACCTGTATGGTACTTTGGCTATCCAGCTCACGAGGGAAAAGGGCATCGGAATCAGCTTGCACTGGCAAGAGGCCAATTCCTTTTACATTCCCTTGGCAGATTACCATCTCACCACAACAAAACGTCTTTTGCATCAGGCTCCAACTATTTTCCCATTTCACTATTCAAATATAGCTGTCCACAATACTGAAAAGCCAGCCTGTTATATCAGTTCGTTCTCTACAAATGCTGCCTCAATTTTGCTCACTGTTTGTTAAATGTGACATCGCAAAGCTCGATCGCAATTTTCATAGAAGATAAGAGGGATTCTCGGGAAAAACGCGTTTTATAAAAGGACTGTAATATCAGATGATTCCTAATGTGATCTCTCCTCATTTTTTTTTTTCTCCAGAAAATTGTACATTTCAAAGGTTATTGCAGCCTCCTGTTACAGATTGCTGGTTGGTCTTTGCATTGGCAAATATTTCTATTGTCCATCTCTCGGCGTTTGCATGGTCTCCTGAGATGAACGACAGAACTTTACAATTTTTTTCATAAGAAAAGAGCATAAAGCTGTAACACAAAGTAATAGGATACCTGTTAGAAAAATTGAGAAGTTGAGGGGGAAAAAAAGAAGGTTGTCAGATTCATGCCATAGTTGAAGATAATAGTACACTGTCTATGGAGAAAAGACATATTTAATTTGGCAATATGATACCAAATGAACTGATTCTAGACTAACGTTTAACAAAAAATAAAAAAATAAATTAAAAAACAGAAGGCACTATCAGAGAAGAGGAAGAAAAAACGGAGAGAGAAAGAGAGAGAGAGAGAGAGAGAGAAAGGAGACAGAAAAATCATCATTTACAAAGAGTAATTTCAGAGTTTCTTCTTTTATATATCAATAGATATCGAGCAAGGTAGATAATACGTATTATGATATTCTATCTAAAGATTACTTTCCAGTGCCTTCATACAGAATCGGTACGTTCACAACTGTAATTTACAATGTACATTTCCATGCTCAATTTGCACGCAGTAACACTGTTCGAAAATCAAGAACAGATTTTAATTACTCTTATTATTATTATTATTATTATTATTATTATTATAGCAAAGTATCAAATATAGGCCAATATAATATTGTGCCCATAATAGATTGTACAGCGCTTAGAGCTTTTACTTAAGGGGATAAGCGCTACAGAAATACTCCCTGTTATCATATATGGATTATTTCTGTTATACTTATCATGTATTCAATTGAAAAAAAAGCCACCTATTCCACATACTTGGTCTCCCTACCATTAAGATCTCAGCGTGAGGAAAACAAACATGTCTATAAATGTGAGAAAACAACAAACATTTGCGTCCATGTTACTGGAAATGAGAACTTCGGAATATCTTGAAGCAACAGATGTTTTACATAACTCTAAAGCAAATAATAATAATAATAATAAAAACTGTATGACAGAAGGAGAAAAAAATGTAGGATGAAATGACTTGATTGAAAACTGAGGGCATGCAATGAGCAATAGACTATCACTACTGGGAACAGGATATCACTTAGTGATATGCATCACTGTTTTTCCTTGAGAGACTTTCTCATATACCATAGCAGTCTCTTTGACAGGTAATGCAATGATAATGCTATTCACATCATGGTCAGTGAAACTACAAGAAACGTGTAAGGCTAAGAATGCCTCGGTCCATTCACAGAAAACATGATCTCAACATTTGGCAAAACCATTCAACAAATAAAGAGTAATGTGCAAAGAGCGGCAGAAAACGCCATCAAGAGTGCTTCAAAAGGTCAAAAGGTGCATTGTGCCATCAAACGTTTTACAGGAAAATTGCACTGTGAATTCGAAAAAAAGATGTGGTATATTATCCCCTTGCATAATATTTTAAAGTAACACTTAACAGCTAGTGTTTCTTGACATCAAAAATGCTTAACAGTCATGAATTTATATGATATATCAAACTTGTGGTGAAATACAGTACTGTGACAACTCAGGGCAGGAAGGATAACAGAACATTAACTTACGGCAGAAAGAATCCTGGTCTTCTTCGGAATCAACATCAGTATCCTTAACAGTGTCTCCATCGGTGTCCACTGCTACGTTCTCTGAGTCAGCAGAAAGAACAGAACACTCACGAGATAACGGACTCTGGTCATTGAGGCTAGCGACGGCACACAGAGAATGTGTTTCAGACTTAATAGAATCGGTTTCTTCAAAATGTTCTCTAAGCAGACCAGTCCTTGCTGGAGGATTGTCGGTGACAGATATAGGAAAAGAGTACTGCTTTTCAAAACGGCTGGGTATCCTCTGGTGGAAGGGCCTGCGAGGGGTAAAAGGCGTGCGTTCCTTTCTGATATCCCCAACGTCCTCTGAAAAATACTGCTGGCTAGGAGGAAGCAGTGTTTGAGTGGCGAGAGGTCGCACATTGTGCAAGTTTTGCCCGTGGTAGTAATAGTGAAAATATATCTGGCAGCGACCACACCAAAGACGATGTAGGGGATCTTTCGAGAAGCGCAATGAAACCCACGTCTCTTGGTCAAACAGATCTTGTGGCCAGGTTGGCTGTGGCACAGAGTCTTCAAGCCTTTCGTCCAAACTGAATTCAGTCACAGAATAACCGTCTCCCTCTTTGGCCTTCTTCTTTTCCTTAGCATCTCTCAAGAAGTGAGCCTCTAGCGGAGCCTCGATCACGTGGAGATCGCCTCGTTCACCGTCACTCAGCACCTCCTCAGAATCGTCAGCTTTGATCTGCTTTCTTCTGGCCCAGGCCGCTTGCTTCTCGTGCTGACCTTTCACCCCTGCCTGCCCTGCCTTGCTAGCTTGTTGCTTGATGGCTTCCTCCAGGGCAGCCCGCTGTTTTTTCCTCTGAAGTTGACGCTGGAGTTTTCTTTGTTGTAAACGCCACTGCCGTTGGTGTTGCTGTAGCCGAAGCTGATGCTGTTGGTACTGTTCTCGCTTCAGTTGTTGCAGCTGCTGCCTGTCTTTAACTGGATCAAAGCCAAGATCTTCCGATCGGACGCGTAACAAGTCTCTGGATCTAGGTCGAAGATTGACACAGCCACCAGGTCCAGGAGATTCTACTACGCTTTTAGATTTAGTCTCCATACTCCGAGTTGCTTTGGATTTGGTTTCCATCCTCTCCGACAAAACCGTTTATACGGAGTCTTTTTCAAAAATCACTGCTATTCACCATACAAGACTAGAATAGATCACAAGATATTTGCAATCTTCGTTCTACAAGATCACAGGGACTGGATAATCATTGCATTGGTCAAGTCTTTACCAAGTTTAGCATATTCACTGCAAAATTCAAACCCTTGTCTTCTCGTTCTTCCCTACGACAGTGCTGTATGTAAATAGAAACGAAAAAGGAAATTATATTTTCAAACATTAGTTCACTCCTATCCATGTACAGAAATTCTGTACAGAAAGACTTTACAAAACAACTCTTCAAAGTTCTGTAGATAGAAGATATGATGAAAAATTGTGTTCGCAGTCTCGTTATGCCTGAAATATATTTTACACTAACAGAAGTTGGGACAGAATCGCCAGCAAATTAGCTTCCATCAAGATGACAAGGCTGGCGAAAATATTGATCTCAGAAAGGGCCTCTAGAGACACATCGTTCTCACCTTACACAAAATGATGAATCACAGTGTGCGCAGTTTTCATCTTTGCTTTGAGACTCGAACTAGAAAGGAATGAAAATGAGAAGCAATAAGGTGTTCAAGCGCCATTAAAAACGACTGGTCTGGGCAAAGCCGGCTTTGCGATAAATATCGCGTTAAACACGCTGTAGAATGATTAGACCCCATCATCGCCATACTGAACCGGACTAATGCTCACAATTGGCAGATAGAAAGATTTATCAACCAGTTGTGTTTCGGTACGTTTGAAAGCCAATATCACTCCAATGCATGAATCAACAACTGTGTTGACAATGCTGACAAATCGTTCCTCTGCCTTTCGAGTGCCAACGACAGGAAGGGACTAAAACTCTGTCTAGGAATTCTAAACCGTCTTTCTTCTTGCTTGCCCTGCGCTAGTCCATCGCCTAAACTTCCGCAAATTTAAAAAACAAAATAATTTCTTTTAAAAACCAAAACAGCCATACATCAGCTCTCAGCCTGCCCTAAATTATGAAGAGGGTAAAGACACTGGATTTTTTCCATTTATTTGTTCTGGAGAGAATAATCTACTGAATGGCCGACGAGGTGGACAGACTGCCGAAAATGGCGAGGAACGAGCGTGGGTGAGTTGTCTCTTGTTCCACGTCAAGGAGGGTGAAAAAGCTCTAGACAGTCGGAGGCCGAGCACGTTTCCCGCCAGAAAAAGCTGCGGTATGGGACGTGCTTTTCCTGTCTGGTTCCCCACAAACATCCCCTCGACGTCGTCCTCGTTGTTCTAATTGCTGTAGCAGCTTTTTCCTTATTAATGTGGTTTTTGTTTCTTGTTTTTTCCTTCCTTTAGCCTCTTTGCCGATTGATGCTGTCTATAGAAAACAAAAAACGGAAGGCAATGCACAAACTGAATAAAATTTACTTGTTTTCCATTCTGCACTTGTCTGTTTATCTCTTTGTTATCTCCCTCGAAGAAATCCTTAAATTCCAGCTGACAATGGCATAGCCACTATAGCCACTCTACGGGTCGATACATCAGCTCTAACTGTCAATAATGTCACATGAGAAATCCAATCCAGTATTTTACAGAATAGTGAAACACGATAGCTCCAACAATAACATAACAATTTGAGGTTGTTTTTTTTTTTTTTTCAGGAGACTTGTGCAATAGTCGTTACCTATGAGTGTGGCTCAGAACTGAAACTTCTTTTTACAGACATGACGTCAACAAATCTTAGGGTAAACAACAAAGAACCTACATTATTGAAAAAGCAAATCTTGGAGATCGCACCCACCTAATACTCCTGGTGCTCCTATCGTTCACAAAATTGCGATATGGGTACGGTTATAAATTCCAGAAATAAGATACCAGTTTTTCGCACTTTTTTCATGGAAGTCAATTCCAGGACTTTGCACAGCCTATTAAAAAATCCAAATTTTAACCACACATGGTAGATATCACAGACAACATTTTAAAACTGATCGTAATACACTGTCTCCAGACTTTGCGTTTTAGTGTCGCTATATTTTTCATTTTTTATGACTCTTTTGAGTGCGAATGCTTCATGAATAAAACGGTGCTTTAACTGTCTCTGAAAACAGTTAAAAGCGCAAAAAGGAGAAATAATCATTTCCTTCCTTATCTAATGATTTATTCAGGCCATGCATATTATGGAAACACTAATTAGTCTTTATGACAACCTGTTCTTTATTAAAGATTTAACTGTTGACTTCGAACCATACTGTCAGTTTAAACGCAACTGGAACTAAATACGTGTCAGAATAACAGAGCAAACAGTATAAAGTATATATTTATATATATATTTATATCACTTTGCATTCTTCTTGAGTGGAAAGGTAGCGTTATCATATCGAAGGTGCCACTAAATCCAAACGATATAACAGAATACATTAACATGTGTATCTTGCTTTTCTTTCATTAGTGTCCTCTTATAGAAAATCGCCGCAGTCTCGTGTCTAATAAGAAGGAAGGGGGGAGGGGTTACCTGCTTAAAGACTATGTCATTATATTTCGCACTTGAATAGTATACACTCAATACAGTTGCGACATACCTGGCTTAGATTGCCAATTACGTCTACGTGTAATTGTTAGTTCTTGACCATAAAGACATATCGTTATGAAAACAGTAACACTCTGGTAGTTTAGGCTAACACTTTCAGGACATGCCAGAACGTACTGTCCCAGATTTGCTTCATGATTGATAGCTTTTAATGTTCTCAATGTTCTACTTTGCTTGGTCATTTATACCATAGACAATTGTCTGCGCTTGATCCTAGATCTAGCCTAGTCATATTTCATTTTATACTTGTAGTCAACTTTAAAAAGAAACATCATTTATTCTGTCATTTGATTGTCATAATGACTTGGTTACTATGACACCAGAGACCATTTTACGGTCACCGTATTAAAAGATTCACATGGACTATCTTTGAAAGTGAAAATAGTCAAAACGAAGCAGGAGTGACGAACTCAAATTACTAGGCCTTCCTCATTTCCCCCAGTTCATGTCATATTGTGGTAAACCTCTCTGTATCTCTTATATATCTGGATGACATTAATTATATGTGTCAGTCGGAAATGCTCTTGTGAATAAAATTAAAAGCAGCAGTTTCTGTAGCATTTCCTAAATGTCTTGCTGGGTAGAAATTGTTACCAAAAACAAATGTAATAAACATTTGAGCATTCACAAAATGTCTTGCCAACTCTGCATTATTTTTTAAATCCATCCCACCACAAGTTTAAGTTTACCACAACTTTATCCCCTTATTGAATTCAGATGGAATAAACAATTCTTATAAAGTTCTCCAATAACAAATATTTTTCCAAAATGTAATGCCCAGGCCTATAATAATATTATATTGGATATCTTGTGTAATACATTATCCAGCACTTACATAGTCACCAGGCCGATAAGTGACAATTTAGCACAGGCTCATGCGGGAGGAGAATTCAATCACTCATCACCTACAGTCAAGATAAAGCCGTTTGAAAGCACAACACAAAGGTCACACTTCAAGTCGTGCCAAACTTATATCCAGTTTGTTTGCTTGTTGTTGTTGTTTTCACCACTATTATCCATGAATAAAGGAGCAGCTTATAACGACAAACAACAGTTATCCATAGGATGGAAGTTTCGATCATCATATCACACAAGTGTGAAATTCCCCACTAGTATACTAAACTAGGTGAAAAAGATACTTGATGACGCACTCACTAAACATAAACAGTAAGCTAGTCAGGCTCAGATGAAAGAAAGGTATCTCCTCTGTCAGGTCTATCTACTGTCTGCGATTTTCCTATTAAACAAATCCCATCTTCAACGTCCTGAGTGGTAGAGAGACAAAGCCAGAGAGCAGCCGCTGCTGATGAGGCAGAGCAGAGAAATGGCTTCGGGCCAATATATTATTATGTCCACGGAATCTTGCCATAATATGCCCAGTTCACAGCGAGAAGGAAGATTAGAACAGACATAAAAACAGCTGGTCCATTTGGAATATTTTACTACCTTTTACAACTGTTTCAGTCCTGTAATTCTTTTTTGAGAGTGAAGAGAAATATTGAAGAGCTTGGAATAGTTCGGCATGAATAGAATGTTATGGCAAGAGCAGTAAAAGATTCTGCTGGCTTGAACTGCATGAAACAGGGATTAATAGTAAAATTATTTTACTGCCGTTTCTTTCAGTCAAGGCATACCGTTATCATGCAGTTAATGGTAACATATGATTTCATGTAGCTGTCAAGTGAGGAACATAAAATTAAACAAGTGAGGAACATAAAATTAAACAAGTGAGGAACATAAAATTAAACAAATATTCCCCTGTATGTTCCTCTGCCTTGCGTCGTGAAGTTCTCTTAAAACTAGGAGGTTCTTGAAATGTCTATGTCTGTTAACATGTTTAAATTCTTTTATGCTTGGCAATAAATAAATTGTCAACATTGTTAAGGTTGTCGACATGTATGTTATGTTTCGATATGCAAACGATAAAAAGGCATGCATGTCTATGTCAGTCTGCTTTCTTGCATTACTGTCACCGTCTGGCAATTATAGTATAATAGTCTGTGCTCAGCAGTTCTCTTCTTGTGGAATAATTGGTAAGATTATCAAATCACATGCACTTCACAAAACACATTGTACTTTCGTTGTAGGCCCATTCAACAGGATGATGACAGTTTTGCATCAGTTATAAAGCTCTTGTTGAGATCTTTTCCGTTCTTTTGTTTGCTTAGAGTAGGACCATTATATTTTCCTGTTATAAGTTGCACCCAGGTTAAAGTGCAGAGGAAATTTTAACACAAAGCTGTCTGGCTACTGAGTACAGTGCTGAAAGCAATGAAACTGCCGTCTTGGTCATAATCTTCATATGTTTATTACGATTTTATTTCCTGTCATGGACTTTCGATCTGTTCTTAACAATTTAAGTGGTAGATAATGGGTTGAAGAGGAGCGAGAGTAAACGGCAGATTGCTTTCAAATGTCATAACATTTACCATATCGAAGATTTAATACTAAACATATTAATACCCCGTCTCATTGGACTCTGCCTTTAAACTATTTATTTACCAGTGCGCTGTAAATGTCAATCGTCGTTGCCACTCTTAAGATCTTATCGTAATCTGTTTCTTATATTTTGCTGAAAACAACAACAAAACTATCTACTTTTTATGAGTCAAAGGCTACTTAATCTATTCGCACCACTAGAAATTGGATTACGATATCAAGTGACAGTACACTAAGGAATAATTTCAAGCAAAATGCTCCTCTCATACTTGAACATTCAATGTTCTACCTAGGAAAAGCGAAAACGCCATATTGAGTTCTATTGTCTGCTGGATAAGGAAATTTGAGAACAAACATAATTTGAAATCTTATTTAATGTCAATACAACGTCCCGACTGTGACCTTTAACAGAAGACGTCATTGGATATCTCACTGAAGAGCTAGAATTCTGTGGAAGGCTCCCAAACAATGATCAGAATACAATTTTTTTAAAAACCGGTCCAATACAGTGGATTCATTACATTTCAGAGATTCAAAAGAATTGTAGAATTTCACAACATTTGTACACCATTGCTTCATTGTTATCATATATTCAGCTAAGAGTGTTTATATTCTTTGTTGTACAAAAACTGCAAGGGAAACATGATATCGGTGACATTTGATTTACCCACAAGTGATTGCTTTTTTCTTGGTATCTAATGTTTGCTTATCTATTTACATATTTCTTTGCTTATTTGAGTTATTTATCTTGTTGTTACTCTATTCAAATATATCATAACAAATAGAAAATTAGTCAGTAACTGCTGTGGTTATAGTGCGAGATTAGACGCTATAAGATTTAAAAAAAAAAAAACACTTTTCAGAAAAATGGTTGCATATCAATTTCATCCTAATCTGAAACGCCCATCGTTTCACAATAATATGAATCAAAGTAGGAGAAGAGAAAATGGCAGTCAACTGTTCCATCTAGCACTGTTATTTTAGAAGCTTTTTACTGCAGCTTGTATTTGGTGCACCATTAGAAAGAAGTGACGTACATTTTTGTTCACATTCAGTTATCTTATATGAAGGTGAAACGGGAATTCGTTTGTAAGTAGTTACTAATTTATGAAAAATTATACAAAATAAAGAGTTTCTCAAGTTAATAGGGGACATACAAAAGTGAAAACGAATTCATTAATGCATTCAACAAGATGCAAATCGCATTTGCAAATAAAAATTTGTAACACTTATCTATGAAATAATTAAGGAAATGAATGTGTCCCTCTGATCTAGGTCTTGAATGAGCGATACCACCTTTTGAAATGAAATTTCCTTTTGAAAACATATTCCTCTGCTCAGATCTAACCAAATTGATCATAAAAGAATATTTATTGATATTTTACAATCCATTGATACCTACAGAGATTTCAAAAGCCAAGCAAACAATCCAAATTTCGGTTTCAAACTCTCATTCCTGGTATTTTCGTGTAGTATAAATTTTTCATTTGCATTCTCAAACATCGAACTGTTCGCCGGAGGCAATCAAATCTTTGATAAGGGGGCACGTGACTGAATTTTGCTGTAGGGCTAATTCTTTCTTTTTATTTATTTAAAGTCCATTCATTTGATTTTCGCGAAAACTTAGGGTGCATTAATCCTTTCATACGTTTGTTCTGCTGTGTGAACACCTGTCTTTGTAAGAAAATAGTTATACACTCCTGCTCCTGTGACACAGTTGAGATACCCGAGTTGTCTTTATGAATGAAAAAGAAAGAAATCGCTGAATGAATCAAATCAAAATGCCCAAACAAAGAAAAGCAAGACAAAAGAGCAAAGAAATTCATACAAAACTCTGAAAGTCAAAGTGCGCAGCTTTGCCATAGATCAAGGTAATGTCGGGTTGTCATACGCTACCAATTTAAAATATCCTCACACATGCCGTGAGTTCTCAATTAATTAAAAGGCAACTTGGCGTTGATCCTCATACAGGCAGTTACCATCCATTATACGGACATACAACAGCTGTAGCTGATCTATCAGCGAGGCTGGAAAGAGAGAAAAATTGATGTTCTGAAGTGTGTCTATCTTGCACTGATAATTAGTTGGTGTCAGGCAGTCATGCCACTATCGATTTCCTCTATATATATCTGTGCCACTGACACTATCAAATGAGGAATAAAAATAGAAACATAATTATTACACCCAAGCTATTGCTCAACCCTGCTGGAATTCCAGAAGTTAGAGTTTCTATATCTGGAAATAATCGAGTTGCCAAGATAAATGATATTTCTAAAGGCTAACCTTCTCAGCTCCATAACCTCCACTGAGAGATGTGTGTCTAAAACCCAAACATACAAGTAGAGACCCCAATAGGAAGCTTACTAGTGTAAAAACTCATATTTTATTACAGTTGGACTTATTGTTAAAGAAACATTTCTTTACAGTAGAGTTATTGTCAAAGAAACTGATATTTGTTACAGTTAGAGTTATTGTCAAAGAAACTGACACTTTTTTACAGTTAGACTTATTGTCAAAGAAACTGATATTTCCGCAGTTAAACGAACAGAGGTATTTCTAGCGTCAAACTCATTCCAGTGACTGGCATCTTCTTGTGATAGAAAATTGCCGCCACAGGCAATAACACATCTGACATGGAACATTAAGTATCTGAAAAGGAAACGTTTAAGTTGAGAAACTGATTCCTGAAAAAAATAATAAAATAATTATTTTTAGATTACAGCCATATCTGAAATGAAAAGCCTTCACTACAAAACCGATTCGATATGGGCAGGGACGTGTTTTTTTCCCAGGTTCTGATACTATGAAGTGGCACAAAATGAAACGTATTCTATGGCAGATTCAAAGAGATATCACGAAAAAGAGGTGAAAAATACTATCATGCGAGAAAAATCACACATCGACAGTAGGTGCATAACACGCCACATTTTAAGAAGACATCCAAAGGCTCTTTATTACACGTTGTTTTCTGAGACATGCATAATCCTTGTGACGAAATAGAAAAACATATCCATTTCTGAAAACGAGAACTGTTCCACTATTTTTGGCATGGTTTTCCTAGTATGTACGGCCAGCACATTTGGATGTACCACCTTTTTGTCTCAGTACGTTATCATCCTCGCCTCGTGCAGTGATATGAGTTAGAATTTTCGGCAAGGAAGTGCGTGTTCCAGATAATAGTTTTACCTATATATTCACAAGTAGACATGGTCTATTTGTATTTTGTAGCACGCGAAAAGGTCGCCTAGATCTACTGATGCCGACAGTGGTGAAAATGTCGATACTATCGCTGGTGAAAACGACATTTTTCAATACGCAGGCAATGAGGGAGTGTGATCGGCTATAGATACCTGTATCTCCTCAAATGACAGAAACCAGAGAGAATTTTCTTCATCAAGAGGATATAATATATTTTTCAATTTTTGTTTCTAAAGTTCACTTTTTGAGATATTTTATTATTTTCATTAAATTGATTTATGTACTCTTTTTATTAATTGCTGATTTAATCATTTACATACTTCACTAAAGCTGATTAATCGATCAATTAATTAATTAGCAAATAATGTGTAGACCAGGACTGAAAAGTTTTGTATAATAATTTTGCTCTCTTGCTGTGTTTTACCCTAGCACGTCAGCACTCCCTGCCGCACCGTGTTGCGCTATTATCTCGGGCAGTTTGAGCTAATGTGCGCGAGTAGTTTGCACACCTTACAGATTGATCAATCCTAAACCTGGTAGTTACCTCCACCTTCCAAATATCACATGTCCCAATTGTATTGATTCCAACCTGAATTTTCGAGTAAAAGTTTGGATGTTTATAGCTGTAAGGCCTGCTTTTTGTTATGTGTCTTTGCTGTTAAGAATCCCCCATTCTTGTTTCTACACGATTATTAGAAATGAAAAAGTGATGTATTGTGGAAAAAGCACAAATTGTGTGAAAGCACAATCCTAATCGAATAAATCCCAAACATTTATGCCACAAATCCCATGATTTGTTTTCTGCAATATGAACCATCCCGCTTACCACATGCTAATAACGATATCGCTGAAGTTACGACAGAACGGCTCTATACATAAGCACGATTACCACCATTCCATGTCAAGCACGATACAGATAATCGATGCCATTTTCTTAGAAAAGTTATGGCAGATGCCGACAGCAGCGAAGCCCAGTCTTGTCACACTTCAATCGATGATTAAGAAGAAGGCTGTCACTGTGACGACGACGACAACAACAACAACAACATCAATGCAACAACGAAACTCGCATCATCAGCTTGGCTTTCTCTGAGTTATTAGCCGCTACTGGACCTCTCAGAGAGAAAGGTTTGTTGGTTGGATAGTTAGATGGTTAGACAATTGGCTGGTTGGCTGGTTGGTAGGTTAATTGTTGGTTGATTGAGTGGTTGGTTGGTTGGCTGGTAAGTCGTTTGGTTGGTCGATTGCTTGCTGATAGGTTGGATAGTTTGTTTGTTAGTTGGCTGATTGATTGGTTGTCAAATACGTTGGTTGGTTGGTTGGTTGGTTGGTTGGTTGGTTGGTTGGTTGGTTGGTTGGTTGGTGGGTGGGTGG
>JBCAUA010558637.1:0-31738 GCA_038406235.1 Peronia verruculata | reverse complement strand
TAGATAGATAGATAGATACATAGATAGATAGATAGATAGATAGATAGATAGATAGATAGATAGATAGATAGATAGATTTCGATAAAACAATTATTCCCAAGTTTGGATAACATCTGCTATGAAATCTGGACTTACTTGACGATATATCTACTTCCGGTGTAGGTCTCACATTGAAAGGTCATCAGACTTCCAATTAACGAGACGGGGAAACTGTAGACAAATTGATCGTTGATAAAGATGTTGCCATGGTTACCAGTGATCCAAAGAGCTTGCAATCCCGCGGGAAATGTACACTGACAGTCTGGATGAGAGGGGACCAGTGAGTTAAATTAATGTTAAGTAACAATAGTAAGAATAATAATATTAATAATAATAATTGTAATAGTATAACAGTAATGATAATAATAATAGAAATAATAATATAATAGTAATAATAATAATAACTAATAGTAAGTAGGACGAATAATAATAGTAGTAATAATAATAAATGTAATAAAAATAATAATAGTAATAATGATAACAATAATAGCGCTAACAATTATAATAATAATACTTGCAACAACAATAATAGGGCAATAATAATAGTTATTATAATAATAGTAATAATTATAATAATAGAAATAGCAATAATAATAATAGCAATAATAATAACAATAATAGTAATAGTAATAATAATATAGTTATGGTTATGGTTTTTATAAGCTTTTCAACCTCTTGTACTGGTGGTTATCTCACCTGTCCACAACCGTGGTCAAAAAATAACATAACACTTTTGTGTCATGTCATCATTTTTATTGTGATATTATAGTAATAATAATAATATATTTATGTAATAGTAATAAAAATAATATTAATAGTAATAATAATATAATAATAATGATAATAATAAAAGCGGACATGAACTGTAAAAATATTTCATTTATACATAATCCTTGTGGTCATTCCGCGATTCCCTTTCTCATTTTTTTTTATCCTAGAGGGCAATGTAAAACAAGGCATCAAGGGAGATCACTGTGACCAACCTCATTGCTTCCCTTTGCTAGACACAAGAATGAGTTGAATGAGTAGAGTGGAGAAGTAGTTAATCACTTTTGCGTCCTTTCCTTGAAACTTACATCTTGAAATATTAATAGAGAGTGTTAGAGAGTATTTATATAGCGTTTATCCCCGTAATTACAGGCTCTAAGCGCTTTACAATCCATTATTACCCCGACAGACCCAAAGAAGACACTCATAAACATTCTCAGCTTCCTGGGAAGCATACAAGGCGGCTATCTGTTAGGGGCTCAAATCCTTGTCAGTCTAACAATATCAGTCACTGTCTATAGTCGGGTACCCATTCAAACCCGGGTGGAGTCCGGAAATGTGAGTAATTTGCCTTTTCCAAGAACAAAATGTCGGGACCTGCCAGGATTCGAACCCGGAACTTCAGATCCCGAGTCCGATGGGCTCAATCAAACAAACAAACAAACAATGATTACGTCATGTATTGACTGTTGTGAACGGATATTCTGCTATTGAGAAAAACCTGGTCACCTCAAAGTCACCTGACCCAGTCTACCGCAAAAGGTCACAGCCTTTGGCTGAGGTTGGAGAGTAATGTTGATGAATTATGAAGTTGTCACCGGTGCGAGGAGTTTAACGAAGACATTCTGACGTGACCACAATGGGAGCTGTGGACCATGAGTGAACAAGATGTGTAGAGATCTATATATCGACCTGTCAAAGCCATCTTAGGAGTCCTTGAGTGTCAAGTTAACCAGAAGTAAACTCAGAACTAAGACAATGTTTGTCTTCTTGATTAAATTCATTTTGATAAAGTTTACCTGGAAGTGGTACTCTGCATAACCGTTGAAAAACTGATGAGGAAAATCGGATGATGTAGATAATATCACATACTAGAAGAAAACCCGCCGCCTTCGTGGGAGATTTTTTTTTTTTTTTAATACAGCCGTGCGACTTAAAGTGTACGGCCAGCATGCGCACCTCGATGCTGATATTTTGGTTGATTACACTGAATGTTACTCAAAGAAAATGTGTTTTGAACGCCATATACTATCGAACTCACAATTCGGATCAAACACCCTCGCGAGTTTATTGTTCAATTATTATTGCATTTTTAGAATAACGTCAAGGATAATGAACTTTTTCGGGTTTATGTACGGAGAAACACAGATCTATAATACGCAACAATTCTGTGTGCCAAGTTTCATATGGATCCATTCAGCAGTTTTCTAGTCCATAAGCCTATTGTGTTAGATTTTGTTGCAGATTTATAGTGTAGATAACAATATAATTTCACCATCTTAATAAACTTGTAATTCTTCCTCTGTATAACGATATACCATATCACTATTGCCATCATCCTGACGTATACTGGAGGTTTCTCATCCTGGCCCTCTGATCTTCATTTGCTCTTTCTTTCTATCTTTCTGCACGTCCAACTATATCCTCTCCATCCATCTCCTAATTCTCTTCCTAAACGTTTCCCCAGTTGCTGATGCTATAAGAGATCGATACTGAGTTCCCTTCTTGATATAAATTTCCCATTTATTTAACCCTGTACACGTTAGGGGATCTATGCGGTAAAAATGTGCCACCCCCCCCCCCCCTCGAGAAAAACCCATTGTATGATATTGAATCTCGGTTCTCACCAATTTTATATCTCACCTCACGGCATAAAGTGCCAATTGTGCTGGACAAGATCCACCTTTGAATGTCTAATGAGCCCTTTTTTCATTCTGCAAAGTACAAGAGTAGTACATACTTTGTGAGCAAGGGAAAAATCACCTCTTCTCTTGTTATTTGAAAAACATGCGAGGCCAAATATATATATATATATATATATATTATATATATACATATATAAGCATAATTACAATGAGAAAAAAAAAATATTTTCTTCATATGGATTTTATTTTTTAAATTTCTGTTACTCATGTTTGAAATAACATGAGACAAGGGTTTGTTTGTTTGTTATTTGTTGTTGTTGTTGTTGTCTTTGCCTCTATACAATGCTTGTTTTACATCTCTTGTACATGGCAAGGTACGTGCTCTGGCAAGCAGGGAAAATGACTGAGTGTCTTAAGCACGAACTGTTCAGTTGTACCCGAGAGGCCAAATTGTTTTATTTCCCGAACTGTGACCTTGAGGGCGATATTATGATTCTGGTTCAAGGTACTGTTTATAGAAAAGTGTCCAATTCCATACCACTGTACAGTAGTTTGGTAAAAAGACAAAACAATGTTAATGCTATATATAAGAGGAGAACTGGGTCTCCGGAATGTTTTCACATTCCACTCAATGTTTTCTGTTGGTTCATTTTCAACGTAAACCAAACTTTGTTCATCATAGATCGCTGCTTTCAGAGAAATTTACGTTTCAGTTTAAACCGGAAGACTCTCATTTCCGAAGCTTGGCCAACGGTGCTAATTGTCATAAATGGCCTGGATTCTTACTCTGCTAAAGTGATGAAAAATTGATGAGGGAAAATTTGATGATGTAGAAAATTCCAGATGGTCTGTGAAGTCTTGTCTTCGGTACAAAGTTGTGAAAAATTGATGAGGGAAAATTTGATGATGTAGAAAGTTTCAGATGGTCCATAAAGCCTTGTTTTCGGTACGAAGTTGTGAAAAATTGATGAAGGTTCTGTTTAAGATGGGGAAATTTGAAGAAACGACCAGATGGGTCTAACAACGTCTGTGTCTGGTCCTCCGTGACAAATGATGAAATATTGATGAGGAGGCTTTGACGATTGGTGATGGTACAGACCGCCAGATGAGTCTAATAGACGCGACACGATGAAATCAGGCGGTCGTGAGATTGTGACCATATGGAGCTACTGGTATCACTGTAAAGATTATTCATTCCCCTTTCTATGTGTGAAAGAAATAATTGTTCTATCTTAAGTAGAACTTGAGATATTGGCAAACAAAGACGATGGGGGTGACCTGTTGCTGCAGCAGAATTTTTCGAAAAAATAGCCAATCACTTTTGTAAATCCTTATTAATCCTTGTTAGGCCATGCCACCAAATTACAATTTTAGGGCTTTTATTCATCTATTTCAGTAAATTAGGTATTTTTTTCAAAATCACATGACGTAGTGAACATCGCTCATATGTGGCTTTGTTTACTTTGCTCTGCGCATGGCAGACAAATCTGGACGAATGATGAGCTCTCAAACTTGTCACATCATATAAACAAAGCCACATGTGAGCGATGTTTCCTAGGTCATGTGATTTTGAAAAAATATCTTATTAAGGGCAGGAGCAATGAGACCTTTGACGCCAATAATTATGCCATTGTGCTAGATTTGGTTCTTAGAAATCAGTTGGAATCGCTGCTGCTTTCGATTATGCTCACGTTTTCTCGGCTAGTTCGTCTGTCTGTGTGTCTGTCTGTGTGTCTGTCTGTGTTTCTGTCTGTCTGTCTCTCTCTCTCTCTCTCTCGTCCTCTTCTCGCTTCTCTCTCTTTCTCTGTCGCTCTCTTTACGCGGACAAAGACGACAAATTTCCTACTGCAGGAAGAAATTAGACATTTTGGTTGTCACTAGTTTCATTGATGACCACAGTTTCTTTTTCCTTTTCTTCTCGTTCTTTTTCCTCCTAGTAAACGCATTTTAGACTTATACCTGATCACTGGCACACGTGAGAGGGGGAAAAAAAAAAAAAAAAGGATGAAACCCTCCGTACATGTACATGTAAGCAAATTAGTACCCATAGGGAGGAGCAGAAAGGCGGGGAGGATGGGGGGGGGGATAGGTTAAGGCATACGGAGAACAATTAATAAGAAGAAGGATGATCAACTCGCCCACCCTTCTTCCCCCATTTTCATTTCAGATTGATGTGTGGCGCGTGATTTTGCGGCACACGTTCAAATCACACCCACACTGTAAGCTCAACGGTGTCCGGTTTACTTACCGTCCATGGAATGTTCCCCCTCGTGATTAGTTGGTCTCGCACTAAAAATGTATTTGCCAGGAGTGCAAATTCAAAAGTCCAGTCACGTCCGAGAGTGAGGCCAAGGGAATAAAAAAAAAGTCACTTCACCTGGCAAAGAGAACATCTGTCCTCATCACCATTAACATAAATTAGTGTTCTAAGATGACAGGTGTTTCCTCAGCTGTCTTAAGAAGATCCTTTCCAGCGGGAGTATGCAGGGACGGGTATAAATAAATATTGTTACAATTGAAATAAGCAGCAGCTAAGATGGAAATGTTTTATTTCCTTGTGAAAGATTCATCAGACATGGAAATGGGTGTTGCAGTTATTTTTACTTTAAGCTGTTTGCTGTTTTAAAACTTGATTTTTTTTTTTCTCTCTACACTTATTGCATCTTCTATTCTACTTCAAACGAATTCCGCCTATCCTTCAATTGTTCTGCCGATCCACTCTGTTTTTCTGCTTTTTTTCTCACAGACCAAATGATAAAGTGTCTGCATGTTTGTGGTTGTAAGAAATGTAATTATACCGGGACAACCGGAAACCAGCGAGTGACATTTCTGTCTATCTGCACGTAAAGCATCGCGACTCCCAAGCAAAGTCCCACAGTCAAACTAGGGTAAAGAAACGGCATTTACTTTTTTCAACGAATTTGTTTGCGGAAGGATGAAACAGTAATTACCATGGCGATGCTTTGGTTGTACGTGCAGTGACCTTAGAGTCCTTGTGTTCTGTTAGCTAGGTATTCTAACAGTTACTGTAAGTGTAGGTGTAGGGTTGCCTTAAGAGGTGATCCTTTACACAGGATCTACCTGCCTCAGAAAGAAACTTCAGGCAAATAATTACATGTCAGTTTATAGACGTGGTGGTCTTTTAAATAATGAAGAAAGCGATAGTGTGAATACGTGAGTGCAAGTCATATAGAAAGGAAACTTGAGGGCAAGAGTTGGAAGTGTAAGTCAGGGGTGATCAAATTACCAAAGCTGAATCGTGTTTCTTAATAGTAGATCCAACCAGATCTATGTATTCTAGCTATTTATTCAAAAGTCGGGTTCCATTTCAAGTTGGCTTTGTAGAGAAATTTGGTGGTAGGTGCATTCATGGAGATGTGAATGATCCTCCCAGGGTATTTTTCATTTCTCCTCTCAATCTTGTTAACTCTCCTCATCCCCATTTTCATTTCTCCTCTCAATCTTGTTAACTCTCCTGTTTTTATCTCTGCTAAGCACAGTTTCCCG
Source organism: Peronia verruculata (assembly GCA_038406235.1). Lineage (NCBI taxonomy): Eukaryota > Metazoa > Mollusca > Gastropoda > Systellommatophora > Onchidiidae > Peronia > Peronia verruculata. The sequence continues at coordinate 25,559 of JBCAUA010558637.1, read as the reverse complement.
TGACTTGCTTGCTCTTCTGTACTTCTTTTCTTTATAACCACCCACCCCCTCCTAAGCAAAACAACAACAAAACATTCGTAACTCCTCTTCATACACCTTGTCTCTCCGGGCTGATGTATTCACCAACCCCTGTGCTTCATATTTCATACTGCCCTTTCCTTTTTTGATTATTATTGAAAATCATCATAAGCTGTTGCATGTTGTTATTGTTTTTGCTGTTGTCGCCAATGCACTTCCTGCATCTATTATTTTTAAAAAATTTTATTATTATTATTATTGTTATTGTGTCTATCGTATATTTGCAAACTATGAGATCTTCTTTATACATCCACTCTCCTCTTTCATTCTCTTTTGTTCATGTCTTTGTTCAGTTGTATGGACTTTCTTCCACCAGGTGATTGGAGTGGACATCTAGCTCACATGACATGTGTCAGTCTGATTCTGTCAGTCAAATCAGTGAATCATTCAGTCAGTCACTCACTTTCTCTCTCTCTCTCTCTTTCTCTCTCTTTTTGTTCCAGTTTGCTTAGACACCTGATAGGGGCTAACTCAGCCCCTGATAGGGGCTAACTCAGCCGTGGTGACCTCTGTTTCTCTCTCTCTCTTGCATACATTATATTGCTGACATTCTGACGTGTTATTGTGTCCTCCAGGCAGCCCATTCCACCAGGAGATTGGCGAGGGCATCCTACCCACAGCACACGGAGAGGGTCTTTACAAGGGAGAAGAAGACAAGCCAGCCACTTTCATCATTGATGCCAGAAACCTGAAGGGCGAACCTTCTGTTCAAGTGGATGGTAAGTTCCTTGTTTGTTGTTATCACTATAGCCGCTGTATTCATGGGTTCGGAGAAACTGGAGGATGGGGGAGGAGTCAGAGTTCCAGAATTGACTGATGAAAGCAAAGGATATCATTCATTGAATATAATTTAAAAAAAAAAAGAAAAGGGAAACAGCTTTTAATTACAGAATTTGATCATCCAGTCCCAATAGGAGATTGTTGTGCTCAGTTCTATTACTTCCCTTTACCAGACAAAAGAGGGATTGAATTATAAGTGTAAAGAGGGAAAAAAATCACCTTTGCGCCCATCGCTTGAAACACACCATGAAAAATTTTTTTTTTTTTTTAAATGATGTAGAGAGAATGTCTTCTTATTGTTATAATTTTATCAAATTTTTTAGTGATCAGTCGTTCGAATGGCAAGCAGTAAAAGGATTTTTTTCTTCCTTACATTGCTTGGTCAACACATCTTTTGTCTGGCAAAGGGAAGTAAAAGTCTGGTCAAAATGATCTCCCCTGCCCTATACATGTCCCTCTTTTGGAAAAGGCAGATAATCTGCAAAACAATCTCCCATTAATTCACAAAGTTGCTTGACCATAGTTAACCTATCTTACCAATTCATAGCAAATAATATCCAAGCTATTTACAGTTGTTAAAAGTTAAGGCCTAAGTCCATCGATGAGTTAGTGATATTCCCTGTTTGATTGCCCAATATGGCCTGTAAGACAATTGCATGTTGCTTTAGAGAGTGTTAGGTAGCCTTGAGTGTTTATTCCTGCATACTCTGGCTGTCAGTCTGTTCTCATTTTAAAGAAGTTCCCAGGGCTTAGGTAAAGTCAGTGCATTACTGAGAACCATACACTGAAATATAATATATGGAACTTAATTATAGTTCTCTTTACATTGAAATTTAGTGTTTTGCCAAGAAATTTACTCTCTTCTGGTTTCTATTGGAATGTTTCTTAACACCCTCCTTCTCCCACCATTTTCAAACGTAACCCATAGAGGTTTTACCTGACCCTTTTTTTGTCTCTATTCAGGTCCCAATGCCATTGCCAAATGCAGCATTGACCCCATGCCTGATGGGCAGTATAGGGTCACCTATGTTCCTGTGGAAGTTGGACTCTTTGATGTGTATGTGCGATGGAACGGCAAAGAGATCCCAGGTGAGAAAGAACAATGGTTGTGACAGTATATATACAGGACGGGCCAGAAACCATGATCAACTCGCTAGTTATATTTCTTAGTATGCGTGTAAGCACACAGATGCACAAAGTTTATGTTAAGATAAGATAAGATAACTTTATTTTCCATAAGAGTAGAGCATATTAAGAAATAACACATAATAAATTTTAACAATGCAATAACAGTAAATAAGCATGCGAAGAAATAAAAACAAGGAAGAAACAATGTCAGTTAATCAAATTAGCATATTATTATTAAGAAATATAACCGCTGAGTGAGTCATGAATCTGGTCTACCCTGTATATATGATCATCATGGCTGTTGGTGCATTGTACACCTGTGAATGTTGAACTGTCACCTGCACTTTTCAAAAGTATGGGCTCTGACAAAATGAATATGCCCTTTCAGACTGTGTAATTTCCCAGGTAGATCTCCCCTGTTTACCCAGTTAAAATTTTATTTATTTGTTTTGTTTCCATTATTTCCCGTTTTAATATTTAATCTCCATTATCTTCTTCTGTCTTTCTCTCCTTCCCTATCTCTGTCTCTCTCTCAGCATTGCCTTTGCCCCCCCCTGAGTGTAATGTCTTAAAGCAAGTAAACTTGTTGAAAAGCGGCAATGTTATAATCTGAAGCATCTGTGTGCAGAAGGCACTTAAATTCTTTCTTCTTAACTTGTGTGCGTTCAGTAACATAATCATTCTATCTGCGTCATCCTTCTAACAGCCAGCCCTTACCACCCCAAAGTGGTGGATGCCAGAAAGGTCAAGGTCGTGGGTGGCTGGCAACACTACATGGATGCCCAGGAGCGTATCCACCTGGTGGTCGGGGAGGAGAAGATCATTCCTTTCGACAATTCGGAGGCTGGGCCAGGTAGGATGATAGCGCCTTCTCTCTTTCTTTTTCTGTCCTCCATTCTCTGTGTGTCTGTCTCCAGTGCTTGCACATCCATCTCTCTCATAATGTCTTTCTGGTTTTTTATCATCTCATCCTGCCCCATCATCCCCTGTACTTATCATGGTATGCATGAAGCAATAATTTATGTGAGTTTAAGGATAGGTCACAATATTTCTGCCCTGACTCTTTCATACATCAGAACACTAGAAGTCTGTCATTCTTAACTGACTTGTCCATTTTTTTTTTACTCAGGACTAGATTTTTCTTTCACTGAAAAGCTATCCAAGTCAGACTTAAAAAATCAAATGTTTTCACCAAGGTTATAGAGTTCTATACAGTAATGGAGTGTTAAAAAATTAAAGTGGTATACACAGAAATTATAGATCCTTGAAGAATACGTACTCTAGTCCATTTTGAGAGAATCCACCTTGAAAAGGAGTTTTTTCTTTTTTTCTAAGGCAGTGTTCTGTTCTAGTAACTCCAGTTGTACATTTTATGTTTGAATGGTCACACATTCAAACTTTGACTGTTAATCTTTCTCTGATTTTTTTTTTTTTTTTTAATCTTTTTCTTTCATTTGGACATTTTCTTGTTTGTGATTTTTAAAATATTTTTTTCATTTGGGCTTTTTTATCTCGGCTTCAGTGAGTAAAATGTGGATTAGGTACTTTTTGTTCTCATGGCTTTTGTCTTAGACTTCACACTAGAGTGGTACCCATTGTGTGTTCATTTCAGCTTTCTTACTGTCAAGTTCTTCTCCCACTTTCCTGTGATTCATGTTTTCATCTTCACTTCATGCATTCTGTGGTTATTATACCTCATTCACTCTCTCTGTGTCCCCCCCCACAGGTCACCTGACAGCTGAGGTCAGCGGCCCGACCCATGTTATTCCAGTGGAGGTGATCAATGAACACAAGGGGCGCAGCTCTATCAAGTTTACACCACAGGAAGAAGGTGAGGGGAGAGTCAGGACTGACTACAGAGATAAACCTTTCTACGGTTGATGAAGCAATCAAGCCTTTCTTTCCTGCTCTCCTTCTGTTTTTGTTTTCACATTCCATGAAAGGAAAAAAATAGCATGTCAGACTGGTGCATATTATGATTGGGCATACTGGCATATTAATATAAATTTTCAAAAAAATAAAACACATACATGGGGGCACATACACCCACACACATGCACCATACACACAAAATTGGAAGCTGTCAGACACTGACAGTTTTGACATGGTTAATTTATGATATCTTTGGATGTACACCTGTCCTTCAAAAGGGTATAAAAATACCAGTTATCACAGACAAATGAACTGTCTGATTACCAAGAGAATATTGAAAACAAGCAAACAAACAGAGGAAAATAGAGACTACTAACATCTTTTTCTATACTTAAGTATATTATTTGTTCATTTATCTAAAGGGAAAAAATGAAAATACCTAATAATGGATTACCACCAATGGATGTTCCTGTCAGAGTCAGAGAATTTTCAAAGAGAAAGAAAGACAAAGAATGAAAAAAACAGAGAGAAATAGAAACAAAGAACAAAATTTGTTTTACATGTGGAAGTTTTAAAAAGGCAATGGACCCCTTTTGCATACCACTGGATCCCAGGAATTAAAGATTATTATATTATTTGTAATACCACTGTATGATTGTCCGTATATTTTTTTTTTCATTGCCAGGTATCCACTACATCAAGCTGTACTGGTCAGACCACCCACTGGTCAACTCCCCCTACCCAGCTTATGCCACAGGGGGTGTGGCTGATCCCAGCAAGGTGTACCTGACCGGACGAGGCCTGAAGGAAGCTGTGGTCCATGAGGAGGCTGAGTTTTACATTGACGGCAGTCAGGCCGGACCTGGTTAGTGGCTAATTGTCTATCTCCCCGTTGTTTCAACAGCACCTTGTTTGGCTTTGTTTGTTTCATTTTTGCTCGTTTGAAGTGCTTTGTTTTGTGTTTCTGTGCAGTTTTGGTTTACTTGCTTGATGAGGCTATCATTTATTTGTAACCAGCAGCTGGGACCATACCACACTCCTCAGTCAAGAAAGTCAAAACTCTTTTAGAGCCTGTTATTTATTAAAATTTTGCAAGCAATGAAATTTGATACTTTAATGAATTTTTTTGAAAAGAAATTATTGTCACTTGTAAATTGTTGAAATATTTCTGGAACAGATGATAATCTTTATACAGTTCTTAATTAGGCATTTTATTCATTTGCACATGGTGTAAACTAGCAGGCTGAATGGTAAAAGATGGTTAGATACATTCATTTTCATTTTTGAAACTTCCCCATGATAACATGCGATAAAATTAATTTGGGAGATGATTGTGGAATTTATGGTTACAGCTGCAGGTTGGTGCATTGACTTCATGTTTTGTAGGGGGGGGCATCCGCTCTTCTGTTCATATATTTGTCCTATGTTTGGGGGCATAGACTGACCAATCCTTGTGCCTCAAGAAAATGAAGCTCTTGAAAAGTAACCATGCATGATATTTGCTAAGTCTTCGCTCCAGAGTTAATTTATCTCATCCATGACAGTTAGATGTTCTAGTTACAGCAGTTTAATTCTGGGGTGACAAAATTTTGATTTTTGTGTGCAGAAAAAAAATTTTTTTTTTGCTCTTAGTTTAAAAGTTAACAAAAATCAGTTGTGGAGTGGCATCTTATTGCTTTGTGGACTACACTTTTTATTTTTTATTTGGTAAAGAAACCAACTCAGTTCACAGGTCAGGAGGAATTCATGACATAAAGATATAAATGGCAGCAAAACCTTTTCTTTTCACTCATATTTTGATACAAACAATTCTATGTACTGGGTTGAGTCATTCAAAGAAACATGAAGTTCTGTTGTGTTTGATGTGCTTGATTTGCTAACCCTGCTTGGCTTGGTGTCTATTATAAAGAGCTACTGCTTGTTTCAAATTTGAGTTTTCTGTGGGGAAAGGCCTGTGCAGGACTGACATTGATTGGTTTGGTTTTATATCAAGAGGGAGGACTAAAATGTTACATTTGTGTATAAATCTTCTTAATTAAAAGATTATTCTTTGGATAAATCTTCTTGATCAGCCAGGGCAATATTTTTATGATAAGAAATTGAGTACTGCGTGGTTTTCATTATAATGAAGTATGTTATATTACACTTTTGTTGGATCCCTTAATTTAGCTCGTCCCCAGTGTATACAAGTATATATATATATATATATATATATAATAATAATATACATAATTAATTCCCTTGTTTAACATCTCTCTTCTTTCATGTTTCAAAGTTGCACGAATATTGCAATCTGTTTCTGCAATTCCAATAGCAGCTTAGCTAAACTGATGCTTTGAAACTTTCAAAAAAGCCTGGTGTTTAATGTCTTTATTATAGCTCTGTGTCAAGACATTGGGTTATTCTTTAGCTGGACTTCAAGTAGATTATGGTATTAACTAACAAAACAAAAGTCACTGAAAAGTAGTGATAATGTTCAGTTCAATGGAAAAACTACAGAAAACACTGCTTAGATCTGTTTTCTGGGAAAATGTGGGATTGGTAAAATAGTGACTAAAATTGGGCTTGTTGTGTTTGTCAATAGATGTGTTTGCTTTGCTGTATTGCAAAAGGAACTAACATCACCTTGGTGTACGCTGTGCTTCGGTTGACAGATCTAATATGTCGCGAGCTCAGGTCTTTGTTTGCTCTATCTTCACTTTTGGGCTATTTGGAGATACATATATCACATGAAAGAGGGATAATAAATCTACCATATAATGTAATTATGTCACCGATCACTTGCCCAAACAGGTAGATTTTGAAAATCATTTTGTCGCATTTCCAATGCACAAAAGCAGTTGCTAAACATAACACATCAGTTTTCTCAAAATGTGAAAAATGGAGATAGAGCAACAAAGAATTGAGCTCACAATGTATGCTACATTATTTATCATCATTTGGCATGATTACTTTAACCTTTTCATTACCAAAGGTCAAGTGTATCATTCTGTTGTCTTGCCTATATTAAATTTAGTGGCCATTGTTGCTTGTGGATTGCTAAGCAAAAGCCTATACCACTGTCAGACTTGATTTGTTGGTCATATGACAAATTTGCAAAACATGGACAATTTTGTCAGTATCAAAATAAAGGCATTTTTGCTCCAACTGATCTCATATGCATTGAAAAAATGGCATTTTTAAATCTTAACAACTGATTATAAGACAAGAGAAACCGGGAGAGGGGAGGGGAAAGAATCTAATTTTGATAAGGACGAGACAACACCATGAACAGTAAGAGAGATCCTGGGAATGAAAAGGTTACCATTAAAAGCATTTATTTGACTTCCACCTGCTTTGCTAACTGGTCACCCTTATTTTTATTTCGCATGAGCTTTTGCTGTGTATTAAATGACAGCTTGTTGTGCCTTTGCTGCACCAGTTTTTCTTTTCTCAGGTGGGTGAATGTCCTTTTTATTTATTGTTTTGGTGTGTTGAATGTTGTTAGTCTGTCGTTATGTTATGTCATATTTTGTTTGTATTTTATCTTATTTTATTTTATTTTGTATTTTATTTTTATTAATATTTTTTTTAAAAATCTGTAATGAATCTTAGGCTGATAAATGTAAATGTACAATTAATTTAAGAGAGAAGAAGATTATATTTTATATATATCTATATATTATATATATTTTTTTAAATGAAGTTTCATCAGTCTGACAGTGTGTCAATAGATCTAATACCTTTTTTTTTTTCTTTTAACCTTGATGTTTGCTGTCAGAAAGTATAAAAATAGACAACAGCATTGGATGATAATCCACACCACAAATATACCATTTTATCTTGAGTCATGGCATTATCTCAATAGACAGAATGTTTCACTTTGAGATTTTCCCTCTAAGACAACAGTGACTTTGTAAAGGTGACGTGGAATTGTTTTTGCTTTGAGAATTTTCTTTGACAAGCTCGGTCATGGCTATTCGCCAGTAGGCTGTTTTTAGAAGAAAATGAATGAACAAAATAAACATTTTGCTCAAAAGAAGAAATGCATTTACAATATTATACGATGTTTATTGTAATAGACGCGGCCATTGAAGCACTGAATTAATTGTGGCAACAAAATAATAATTATAAAATTAGGTTATTTTTGTTTTTGTGATTGTAGCTATCCTCTAATGACTTACGTGATTTTGGAATTTATACAGATTACTTACAAATTTTGGAATCTAGAAAATTGTGGAACCTAGAAACATGACCTCGATGATTGTGGAATTGGAAAGAATGGCTTTGACAGTTGTGGAATAGCTATGACAACCTGTTTTTCAAAATCCAAATTTTTAATTTTTTTTTTTTTTGTTGAGCACATCATTGGTCCTTTGATTTCTTTTCATTCACATTTAATAAATATTTATACATCATAAAAGTAATAAAGACTTTGGCCGTTGGGATATGTCTTCTCCAGCCAACTGCAGTCTGCTTTGTTTGATTGCGAGAAAACCTTGTGAAAATCTTATAAAAGAATATAGCATATTATTATCAAATTTCGAATACACAGCTCTCTCTAGACGACACAGTGCAGTATCATTTCATGATATATTAGCTTGGCAGAAATAAATGAGAAGTCTACCTGTAGAGAAGAAAAAAGTGTCTTTTTAAGAAATATTTGTGTTGTAATCATGCTTGAAGATAAATTTGTAAATGCCTAGTACTTTGCATATATACATAATCACACTTGATAGTTTGGTATATTTTGTCCTGTCATGTTAATCTTTTGTCTTCGTACCTTACTGTAAGTATGTGACCCTCAGAATTAACCCTCATCCCATCCATAGCCTAACAAAATTGCTTTATATAAATACTAGCAGAAATCCGTGAGTGTTTACAGTAAAAATAGTTGCTTGTTTTCTCATGCTTGCTAGATAAAAAAAAATGTAGAGTTTGCCACTAGTGTGAATAAGGTTTATGTAGCAGAATTTTTCAGTCCTTTTTCAGTTTGTTATTTACTGATAATTGCATGTTGTTTTGAGTAACAGTTGAGCCACATCTGCTTTTATATTAATATGTTAATGTCATTATCCTACACTTCGTTGAGTTGAATTTGAAGATGATGGATTTAGCATAATTTTAATCCTGAAGACTTTGATTTAAAAAAAAAAAAAACTAGACTGTATAGTGAATTTGAAGATTTTGGTGTTAAAGTACTGAGGTCTTTATATATCAATTTTGATGACTGGAGTTTATCAAAGATAGTATAGCAGACATTTTGAAACATTAAAGGACTGAGATATTTCAACAGTTTGGCCAATATCTGTCTTGTCCAACAGGTGAGCCAGAAGTAACCCTGTCAGGTGTGAAGGCTGAGATCCAGGTATTCACCACATCCTTGGGTGGAGGCAAGTTCCGCTGTACCTATATCCCCACCATACCTGGTGCTTACCTGCTCAATATCTCCTGGAATGGCAAACAGGTAAGGGAACCATAACACAGTCGCTTTGTTAGCGTATACATGTCTGATAGATACTTCAAAGGTGGCAAAAGTAATTCCATAGTTTGCGTATTACCTCCTCTTTTCTGACTTTAGTTAGACTTGTTTTCATTCCTCAGAGCTATATGGGAATACAATGTATCCGAAATAGAAAGCATTAATGACCTGTTGAAGTATAGTAGCTTTAAACTTTTTTACAGTGAGATAACTATAGTTTCATTTCTCCCATCCCTTCTGTTTTCAGTTTAACTTTTGCTAGTTGATAAAAGTCTTACTATTGAAATTTTGTGTATTTGCTGTTTTAAAAGTTGCCACAGCCAGGCTTCAAAGTCGGAAATGACACCTCCTAAGTCCTGTGGCTGCGATCTGGATAGTCAAATAGCAATAAATGCTCAACTGTTTAAAAGATTCAGAAAAAGTCGCAGCCATTTCAGTGCAGGTCCTTTATTTTTATTATTATTATTTTTACCTTTGATATTCCCACTGTAATGACTCTAGAAATATTGATTGAACTGATTCAGTATTGATTCATGATACTGCCCATTTAATATGCACAGGTTATATGTTGTGGTGATAGCATACACAATATTTAATCTTTTTTTAATTCCCTTAAGACACTTTTTGAGGACAAGCCCACTTTTTTCATAGGCTTGCTTACAATTCATTTTACGGGAGTAAAACCACAAATGAATTTCAACTTAACTCTGACATCTGGCTGTTTTGTATATTCAAAGCTGTCATTTTTTGGCCTTTTAACAAGTTTGATTTATTTTGATTTGTTCAGTTGCGTGGAGCTCCATACAAGGTCAACGTCATCAATGCCTCCCATCCCGAGCGTGTGGTGGTCAGCGGTGAAGGTCTGCGAGGTGGTCTCATCGGTCAGAACTTGGACTTTCGCATTGACACCAGAAAAGCTGGGCCTGGTAAGACGTTTTTACCCACACAGAACTATGAATCATCAAATCCAGTAATGGAGAGACACGGGTTGATTTTGTATAATGTTGTTTTTTTTCATCAACACATGAATTCATGTTTGTGTTTTCTCATGTTATAAATTTATTCAGATTTAAAAGCTATTTTTATGTGCTGTTATAACCAAAATAACCTCACTCTTTGTGCAGATATTTCATTTCAGATGTTTTTGAAAGATGCATTCTTTGGTAAACTATTCCCTGTCTTCCCCATGTATCACATATCTCTGAGACCCTCTGTTTCTCTGGTGTTCCAAATCTATTCTGATAACATTCAGTATTTCACTCTTTCTCATTAACAGTCTCTCTCTCATTGATCACTCCTGATCAAATAATGAATATCATATCCCTTTTCTTCTGCTCTGAGAGTAAACTGAATATTTAGTCAATATTGAACTTGTGCAGTTCATAGTTCTAACTGTGAGTTCTATACAGGCACAGCATTCAATGAGTGATCATTTTGCAAGCACTCGGTGTTTTTTTGATGAAATAGAGAACCCAAATGTGGTGACAAGTTAAAAAAAAAATAGCATGGTGAAGTCCACATGTATTCAGTTCTGATTCTCAGAAAGAGTAGAAATGAATATTGTTTACTTGACAACTGACTTGTTTATTTCCAGACTTCTTGATATTTATCTCACCTCAGTGACTTTGTTTTTTCAGCACCATTTCTGTGGAATCACAGAGTTAAATGTTGATAGACAGCATAGGCTCCTAGAGTCAATCACGAACCTTCCAACACCCCAATTTTACTGACATTCACTTAGGGCACAGCAACAGTAGACTCTGTGTGCTGGCTTTAGTGCTGGTCAATAGGTGATCATCTGCGATCTCTGCAGGTGTTCTGCAACATTTCATAGTGGACTCCCAGATGTTGTCATAGCGTGGTTTTTAGCCTGTTGAACTAATGATGGAATAGATGAAGAGTACAGAGAAACTGTTTACTGTTTGATCTGGTTTAATCCTATTTTTATTTAAAGACCTATGCTTTTGTTTTCTCTTTGTTTGTTCTGCGGAGTATTTTTGTGAGTTCTGAATATGTTTAGTCCACTTTCTATTTAGGGAGCTGTTTCTGTTGAAAAGTTTTTGTTATTTTTTGTCTCTGAAGCAGATGTCCAAAGAAAAGATGAGGAAGAATTTGGACAGAAATAGTGTAAAACACATGTAAAATCAAATCCCTTCAAAGGAACTTCAATATGGCCATTTGTTTGAGTTTCAGTATTTATCTCTAATCCAACATCTTGTTAACAATTTTTTCTTTGCCACAATATGCCTTTGCCATGTCACAGGAATATGCTTAAAGGAAATATGAACAGAATCTATATATATATATATATATTAGCTGCCGTTCAGTATCACGGAATATCATACTTATGCACATATGGGCTGAAATTCACCCTATTCGGATCAAGTATTATGTTTTAGAAGGTGCAATTGCCTACACTGGGAGCCATTTATATACTTAATTTTACACATTTCCTTAATCCTCAGCTTGTATTAAGAAATTTTGTGGTTTTTGTGGTTTTTTTTTTTTTTCTTTGTTTTAACATTTCTCTAGGATTTGATGCGAGCTTGTTGCTGCGTAATGGCTTTTTGTGCTTTCCATCATGTCTGTCCTTGTGGTTGTCTACGACATTTTCAGCATAATCTTTTCATATGGCCTTTCCGTAATTTCATACTGACCATCTTGGTCCAGAATGAAAAGGGGATCCAGGAAAAATGATATGATTTAGTCACATCTGTGTGGTACCTATTTGTAGTGTCCTCTCATCTATCACCACTGACATCACTATTCAGATCATCTAGTGAGCGTTCATGTTTGTGAATCTCATCAAACCTTTACAGAATTCCTTTAGGCCTGTCAAGTTTGATTTCAGTGTTCAAGATGTTTAGTGAACTGTTATTTTTGTTGATGTCTTCCAATGTATCACAATTGATTTTCACTGTTTTAGTGTCCAAAGGTGAGGATTTAGAATCTGATGAATAAATGTCTTGCGACCAGGGCAAATGAGTCGGACGTCGCACGGGGCAATGAAGATATACAGCTGTTTTTGGTCATTATTAACTGCTTTCTGACTAAGGCACTAATTTTTTTTTTTTGTTTTCACAAAATGACAATTTAACCTTTTTTAATCTGAAAAAAGAAATATTTTGATATCATAGTGGAAAATAGAAAAAAAAAACGGGAAAAAAACAAAACAGCTGTGACTTGAACTCACCCATCGTGACTTCCAACTCATTTGCCTTGGGCACACGACATATCAGGTTTGATTCCATTGTTCAGTGTGCCAAGTGGCCTGTTCTTTCAGATATAGGTACAACATTTTCAGATAGCTCGGCAACATCTGAGAATGTCAAGGAAGGGAATTTGGACCTGCAACAAGGATCCCTTGCTCTCTAGTCTTCTCTCTCTTTTGTCAGTAAAAAATCTTTTTTCGACAGCTTATCCACAGAAAATATCTGGTTGCTTTTAAATTGGTCCGATAATTTAGTTTAAAGTTAAAAGTCTTCTATCTTTTATTACCATTAGTTCTGGCCTTAAGCAGCAGCATGTTCTTCATATCTGTCTCTGTCACTGCAAATTTCTTTTTTCACAAGTGCAGATATCTGTGGCTATTTTTATTGATTCTGTCATAGATGTACATGAATATGCCTCCGATAAAAGCATTGATGATTATCCATCATGATAAAAGTTATAAAGGATCGTAAATATAGTTCAGATGGGAAATGAATTTACCTGAGTTTGATTAGTTTATTAGTGAAGAGAATGAGAGGGATAATGATCATTTGATGGTTCTTAAATTCTATGGCACAAAATTCCCCCTGTTGAAGTGTTCTAATGAGCTTTGCATTCAGAAACTGATGGTGAAGATGATTAAAAAAAAACATGTTTGCAAATTCTATGCAGATTAATTAGCTGTTTTGTACAAAACTTACTATGTTCATGACCAAATTCACTTTGTGAAATGAATTGAATGATTTTGATTGGAAGAAACATATTGATACAGTGACTTAAGTATGTACTGTTTTGCCAATGCTGAATCTATCTGCAGATGCATATATCTGTACATGTGTTTATCTGTTCATGACCTTCCACTCACCAGGTGAGCTGACTGCGTACTGTATGGGCCCCAGCAGAGTGGCGTATTGCGAGCTGAGTGACCATCATGATGGGACGTACAGACTGGTGGTACGTCCTCAGGAGACAGGCCGGCACGTACTGCAGATCAAATATGGTGGAGAACATGTGCAGGGTGAGTACATCTGTCATGCACAAGAGAAACTCTTCATTTAGTAAAGGTTTCTCTTTTTTATCATCAATAAAGATTGATATCTGTGTCTTACATTGGAGTCCTAGTGAGAAATTCCATGATTTTACATGCATTTTTGAAGTGCAGTATATCTTGGTTGTTTCAATGCCTCAGAGTGATTTTTTTTATGAAATATCACACCTTGTTGAATATCAACTGATGTCTTCCACCAGCTTCTACTTCTGTGGCATTCATTTGTCAGTATCAATGGCTGTTTTATTTTATCCTAAAGGTTCATAGATTTGCTTATCCATCTATATGTTTAATCGAGTACATTATGCTGGACCCACTTGTGTTTAACCCACTGTGTGCATGCATTATTGATTTCTTTTCTTTTTTTTTCCTTCTTTTTTTTTTTGCTATTATATACATTAAGTCCATGTGTGACTTCACTAACATTTGTCTCTCGCCCAGGGCATATGAGTCGGAAGTCTATCAGGGAGATTTTGAGTTACGGCCATTTTTAACTTTTTTCCGACTGACATACCAAAACTTTTTATTTGTATTCCACAAAACAAAAATTCAATCTTTTGCTGTCCTGAAAAAAAAAAAAAAATTCACATCTAAGCTGGAAAAAAGTTAAAAACGGCCGTAACTTGCGATTGCCGAGAGCGACTTGCGACTCATTTCCTCTGGGCGCAAGACATTTAGATGAATACCAGCAGAGTTTCATGTCAGTCAGTACGAAAATGACCCACACAAATATGTCTGTCTTCCCCAGGGAGTCCCTATCCATTCAAGGTGTCAGCCCAGCCGGATGCCTCCAAGGTGCGGGTCAGCGGTCCAGGTGTGGAGCACGGCATCCTGGCCAACTTCCAGAGCCAGTTCATTGTGGAGACCAAAGGAGCTGGAGCTGGACAGCTGACTGTCAGAATCAGGGGACCCAAAGGTCAGTCACTGGTCTACCTCGCTGGGGGCATTAACTCTCTGAGGTCTAGTTGAAAAGGAAGGCAACTTTCCAATGTGTGGAGGATTTAGATATTGCAAGAACTGATATAGTCCTAAGATATCTGCCTAGGGGAAGAATTCAACTTTGATAGTAAAGACCTTGTTGGACCTGTGTGCTTGTATTACCATGTTTAGTACTTTGCTGATCTTAAAAATGAATGCCCATGCCAAAGGGCTCATCCCTGTGTAGATAGAGTAAGGAAAAGTAGGGTAGGAGATAGGGACCTGTACATACCAAGCAAAATACATGTAGTAGGGGAGACCAAAACAACGTAGCGACACCGTCAGACTCTCGTGTGGGAGGACCTTTTATATTTAACACCTTTATTTCCAAAACGTGAAGACAGGATTTTTAAAGACAGGATTTATTATTAGTAGTAGTTTTTTTTTTTTTTAAATTTTTTTCCCCCCTTTTTTCGAAAGTGAAGACAAGAGTTTTCAAGACAGGATTTTTTTTTTTTTTTTATCTCAAAAGTGAAGACAGGAGTTTTTGAGACAGGAGTTTTTGTTTTGTTTGCTTTGTTTTTTTTTAACAAACAACCGTCGAGAAAACCTCCATCAGGAGGTTGAAAGACGTATATAGAACATAACCATGCATCAGTCACATAAGGGCTGTTATGCTGTCATTAGAGTGAATCTGTCTGGAAATAGTCTGCCTGGGATGACAGAGAGGATCCACCTACTTGAACAGTGGCAAGAAACATACATAAGCATTTCTGGACAGAAGCCAACAGATGACACAAGTTATTTGTGAATGTTCTGAATGGTAATAATATTTTTAAAATCCACACACTTCATTTGGGGCTTGCATTCATCTTTGTGTTTGCTTAAGATTCCTCATTGTTATCGGTGCCTACTTTTGTGAGCTTGGAGAAATACTCCGGTGTATATGTACATGCAAGAACTCCCTGACTCTACACTTGTTCTGTCTACAGGAGCCTTCCAGGTGGAGATGTATCGAGAGAGTCAGAAGGACAGAACTATCTTGTGTCGCTACTACCCATCTGTTACAGGTCTCTACATCATCAATGTCAGGTGAGATTTGTCTCTCACACTAAGTGGAATGTCAGTCTGGTGTGTCACTGTTCATGTCAGTGCCATGTCCTTGTCAAAGCACTATCAGATATCTGCTCTGTCACCATCATGACACTATTATATCACTATCAAGTAGGTCATTATAAGTTATTGATCACGTCACTGTAGTGGTCATCATATGTCATTGTCATGCAGCTATAACAACACTGTCTCAAGTTTGCTATAACCCAGTTTAGTCACTCATAAGCTCTCACTGTCACCAGGGTAGTCAGGTACGACAGTGTAAATATTGGGAAGTTAAAGACTAGACAGAGAGTAATTATTTCTGTTGAAGTAATCTGATCTGTCCACAAACCCATTTGTCTTGCACCCAGGGCAAATGAGTTGGAAGTCACAGTTGTTATTGACTTTTTTTTGTTTTTTGTTTACTATTTTCCCACTGTGATACAAAAATATTTCTTTTTTTCAGATTTAAAAAGGTTAAATTGTCGTTTTGTGAAAACAAAACAAAAAATTTAGTAATCTTAGTGGGAAAGTAGTTAAAAACGACCAAAAACGGGTGTATATCTTCATTGCCCTGCACGACTTCTGACTCATATGCCCTGGTTGCAAGACATTTATCCCTCCATGCATATCACCCTGCTACTTAAATGGCTGGGATGATAGAAAGAATGAGATGTGAATCTGTAGTGACGTAGATGGCCGTTCATTGTTTTGTGGGTCCAAAATCCGTTGGACAACTGAAATATTAATTCAGTCCATCTCATATCAAGAACCTCATAACAGAGTTTGTTTGGAATATATTCATCTAGAATTACATGATGAATGAACTTAGTGAGATGGATTGCCACCCTCCAGTATGTCCATGTGTCAGAGCAAGCAAAATTTCCAGTTTACTTCTGATATATGCCTTGCGACCAGGGCAAATGAGTCGGAAGTTGCGCCGGCAATGAAGATATAGGACCATCTTGGTCATTTTTAAGTACTTTCAGAGTAAGATATTCAATTTTTTTTGGTTTTGTTTTCACATAACGATTTTAACTGTTGTCAATCTGAAAAAAGAAATATTTTGGTATCATAGAAAATAGTAAAGAAAATGGTAAAAAACGGCTGTGACTTGAACTCACCCATTGCGACTTGCGACTCATTTGACCTGGGTGTAAGACATATCAAGCCCAAATATAACTGGAATGTTAAATTGTATGACGTGAACCATAGCCAGTACACAAGGTACAAAACAAGCAATGTAAAGAAGGAAAAAAAAAATCACTTTGGCTCCTGTTGTTTGGAACAAATGAGGCCAAAATAATAATGAAAAATCATGACGCTAAGAAAAAAGATATCTTCATAGTATGGTAAATTTTTCAGAATTTTCTGTTTCTCATGTTTCAAAACAATGAAACAAAACAAAAAAAAAAGACAAAAAGTGATTTTGACTTTCTTCACAATGCCTACATTATACTTCTGACAAAATCTCTCATTATTTTGGTGAGATGATGTCCATTTTCGGTGTTTAGTGTGTCTAGATGAGTAGCATTCTCTCACTTAGTTTCTGAGAAATATCAAGAATGATATGAGACTGTTTGGCCTGGATTATCATAGACAGCATAATATTATGGATAAATTTGTTCCATACAGTATAACTGAATACTGAAAGTGCGGCTTCTTTCAGATTTTCGGGTAGGCGTGGGTAAGAAGCCATAATTGTTTACATGTGTACATGTTTGTTCTTACATTGTGGGTTTTCTTATGACGGTAGCGGTCCAAGCTTAGCCTGGACGTGTAGACATTGTGAGGTTCTGCCATGTGCAATACTAGCACAGCACGGCACAGCACGCTGGATGTTGTCACTCTAGTTTTGCCACTGACACACTCATCTTCTCACTTTTTATTTTCTTTTTTTCTTTCATCATATTTTCACCCCCTTCGTTTTTAAATGAAAAAAAAAAAAAAAATCAACAGATGAGATTTGGGAGAAGAAATGGAGACATAACTTGCAGTAGTGAAGGATATGTGCACTACTTCTCATTCTTGAAAAGGCCAAAATAAATTCATAAAGGAAATTGGTTTCAAAGGGAAATTTAACTCCATTTTACTGAAACATGAGATAGGAATTACTGAATTGGCCAAAGCTCATGAAACCAGCCATTGGCTGTATTTTCCCCCCAGTTTTTCTATGATTGGTGGATCCGATCATTTAACTCATAGCCATATCCAATGTATGCATAGAATTCATTTTCGTAAAATTATTATTTATGTGTTGATGACCAGCTGGATATTGTTTGATAACAAATAGTTATCATGTCCTGAAATAGTCATTGATTTATTTATACATGAAATAGATATGTCATCTATGTCAGTCTCCTTGTCATCTCGGGAATGATCATACTGTTAACATTATGTGACAGAACTTCAGTTTTCAGGCATTTGACCCTCACCCATCTCACAAATGGATGTATGTGAAATCTCAGGGTTTTTTGTTTTTTTTTCTCCTCCAAGACCATCTTTCGCTGGTGCAAAGCATTACATAACTCTTATCTCATTGTGTCAAAATGATGTCCTGTTGTTTAGGCCCTTTCATGAGACTGTAACATCAACTTCTCAAACCTATTTTGGTCTCTCCCAGAGCTGTCGGTTATAATATGAAGAGTTTTAGGGCAAAACGCCATTTTTGAAAACCCCTCAATACTGGAAATGGTGATAGTGCTATATGGCAAGGACTTTCCTTTTCACTTAACATTACTTATTCTTCCCAAAAATCTTCAGAAAATTCTAGTCTTTTAATGATGAATTGCTAACTTCTGGAGAACAAATTGTCATTTTCCTCTAAATGGCGATTTTCGATGTCTCATTTTGCTCCGAAACCCTTCCCATGTCCCTTTGTGAGGTAGTTAACCAATGACAAGACATTTGATAGTCTGAGTGATTGAATTTGGTGGCAAAATGTGGTAGGATAGTGTAAAATCTTCGTCCTTGTTTGTTCACTTGGTAAATCGCAAGACGTCGTCAGCATTTCATTGATTAGACTCCAGATATGGGTAGCATGTGATAGTAGGCTGTATGGAAGGTTGGGTAGTAGTGTCTACATGTATACAAAAAAATGTATGGATGTTGTTGTTTTAATATTTCTTATATTCGAGAAACATATACGTAAATAATTCCTTTCTTTTCCCTTTTCTCTCTTTCTTTTTTATATATTCTTTTTCTCTTTTCTTTTTAAAATGAAATTTTAATAACTTTTTTTTTTTTTGCACAATTTTTTAAACTTTATTTGATGCACAGCTTATTGTTTTTAGTTTCTAATTTCACTGTGAAAGACTTTTCATTAGAGTTTGAAAGCCAGATCAGAATGGGAGTAGCTCTGCTGAGGATGTCATACTGAACATGTAGCAAAGTGTGTGGGCATTGAGGCACATCTAGCCCTGTACTGTGTTAGAAAAATGTAAAGTACAAAGATTAGTCTCACTGAGGGAGAGGTTTAGTGACCAGAAAGAATAAATTAAATACTTACTAACCACAACCACTATTCTGCATGTCGTACTGTACAGTGATTACATGTACTGTTAAATGCAGTTGTGACATATACGTCATATGATTTTGATATTATTTTGGTTGGGAGATACTGTTTTGAGAGGGCCAGTGATTTATCATGATCGTAAACAGAATCATGTATGGACACAATTATCTGTTTGAATGCAACCAGTATTCTGGCTGTCTCATGCTTAGTTATTGTCATCTGTCTCATTGCTATTATCTCTACAAGTGAATTCTTCACCATCACTGTTATAACAAACGCTAGGAATGCCTAAGTAAATTAAATCAGGGCAGTAGTAGATCTCCAATCAATCCATTGTGCTGTCCATTTTGCATTGGGTACCACAGTTCTTCTAACTCAAGTTAATTGCAGGATTATCTATTTTTTCTTTCATGTGGCAGCAACACATTAAAATTAAGATCCTTCTCGATCCAGTGTGTGAACTGTGGGGAATCAAATTTGTCATTTTTTTTTTTTTTTACTGGTCCTGACATTATGTCCTCTGGAAAAAGACAACACACATTTTTCTGACTCGACCCAGGTTATAGTGGGTACCTGACTATAGACAGTGAATGATATTGTTAGACTGATAAGGATTTGAGCGCCCAGCGGGCAGCCCCTTCTGTACTTCTCAGGAAGCTAAGGGCATTTATGAGTGCTTAGAGCCTGTATTTGTACAGAAATAGGTGCTTTGTAAATGCTGTTATTATTATTATTATTATTATTGTTATATTACAAAAGCCTGTGAGAAGTGTCTCAACATGTTCAATATCCTTACACTGAAGATCTTTACTGACTTCCCTCTCTCTGGAATGGTTGAATGTGGGCATGTGTTCTGAATACTGTTACATATGTATTGACAGAGGTACTCAGCGATTTATCCGAATGTGTTTTCATTTTTATGCATTTCTCTATCATTGTTTATGTGTCTGTCACCCTGAATTGAGTCATGGAAATTGCGTATCTGTTCTCAATGCCAGCAGTATATTTATATGTCATGCACCCAGGGCAAATGAGTCGGAAGTCGCATTGGGTGATCGCGAGTTAGGGCCATTTTAAACATTTTCCTACTCTGATACCATTTCATTATATTTTTCTATTGTTTTCAGGTTAAAGTAGGTTGAATTTTTGTTTTTTTGAAAAAACAATTTTTGAAAAAATTGGTATCTAAGTCAGAAAATAGTTAAAAACAACTGTAACATGAAATCGCCTAGCGCGAGTTCTGGCTTATTTGCTCTGCAAGACATTTAATTGTATGTTTACTGGCTGTTCCTCCCAAATAAATCTTGCAGACTTACATTATACAGGGTGAGTCAGAATTCATGACTCAGTTCTATTTCTTATTGTGCTTGTTTTATTGTTTAAATTTATTGTTTTATTTCTTACTATGCCTAACATTAACTTTGTGCATTCGTATGTTTATAAGTATATTAAAACCTGCTAGCAAGTGAGTCATGAATTCTGGTGACCCTGTACTGTATGTGGATTTTTTTATCAACGCTGACTGTTCGATATTTTTCCTTCTGTTACAGATGGTCAGGTGTTGACGTGCCCGGCTCTCCCTTCCAAGTTCACATCCTGGACACCCAACAAGAACTGGAGCAGGTCTTGCATGAGCAGAGCTTCAGCGGCAGCGTCGGCCACCACCATCACCAGCTGATCCACCCCAACAATAGCTTCCACAACACCAGCATCAACAGCAACAGCCATATGCGCTACACCACCCACATGCAGATGCAGAACAGCCATCACCACCAGCAGCACCACAACGTCAGCCAGCGCAGCAGTGGCGGCTACTACCAGTGGCGAGAAGGGATGTAGTTCAGCACGAGACAATCTGCCAACATAACCATTCAGCTTTATTCACAACAAACATCATCAGTCCTAGCATATAAAAAACCACATATTGTGTTATTTTCATCCATAGATATATTGACGAGGCTTGGACTTTGGATTACCAAACAGCAAATATTAATGCAAAATAAGTATATATGTAATAGGTCTCATTGGATAGTTTAAAAGGCTTAAAGTTTAAGTGCTGTTACCAGAAAAATTGCATGACACTCACTTCATGTGAGAAACATAGACTTGATCAAATTTGTAGAGCCTTTTTTGATATTGTGGCAGATTTACGATCTTGACTATATAATTAGTAGTCATGCAATATATTTGTTGTATATGTGAGAGACTTTGAGGAAATGTACATGAGACACAGGGGGGTAGTTTTAGTACAGGACAGGTTTTTATTTCTTGACAAGTAATATTATAGATTAAAATTGTAGGGAGCATCACCATGACGTGTGAACTTCATAGAAGCCAGCCTTTGGACGTAAGTGTAGCAAATTTATAAGCTTAGCTTGCTTGAAATACTGCATTCTTGTCATTTATCATAGGTTTATCATTGTTGAAATATTTACATTATAACTAAATTTCTCCCAAAAATGCACAATAGTATAGTCAGAAGAAGAGACGGTGACAAGAAAAGGAAATTCAAATATTAAAAGAATTGTTATCTATTGAAATGAGGATATTTCATTGGCACAACTAATGATTAATTTTAGAACTGTATTTGCCTAAGATTGACTTTCAGTGACAACATGCAAGCAGAAATGCTTAAACCCTTAGGAGCAGAATATTTTCTGCAGAATTAGGTAAATTCCTGACTGGAAAGATAAGATCTCTTTAACGTGATTGTTTTCAAGAGGTATTTTAAAGTTATGGTAATGGATCTAAGTTGTAGTAAATGTAAGCATTATGAATATTATTTTTACTGTTTCAGAATAGGCAGAGGTTTAGTTCTTGAGCAGTGATTTTGAGGACATTTTATGTTTGTAAATTTCCATGTGCGAGCAGTGAGCTATAGTTAGTACAGTATAGTGAGTACCTCTAGTGTGAATGTTGTTGTTGGTTCTTCCCTGCTGGAGTGTCTACTTAATCTAGTGTGTGATTTAACATGTGACATGTACCAAGATGCACAAACTATATATATCCTGCCCTCAGTCTGTGTGGGGTCGGAGCAATTGATATATATAGCTTCACTTGTAGCTGCAGTAAAGATGCTATACTAAGTCTTCATGCTACATTAATTTATCAACTGTTAGTGTGAATTTATCAGATTTATCATTTTGTTACCTGGCAATGTATTTCACTGTAATCCTGCATGTGACATCGGCTATTATGCAATCATTACACCATTATTGCTGTGACTATAGGGTATCACAGCCCTGCGTCCAGCATTTATAGTTCAGTAAGGGCTTTATATTATTATCAGTAGCATTAAGGCATATTCTTCTTTCAGGTACAAACATTGACTTGGGATTGCTTGCATATTTAATTTTCTGTGGTATGTGCAAAATAATGAGCTTGATTTGGAAAGGTTATGGAGAACCAGATTGATCCAATCTGAGACTTTGAAATTTTAAAAAAATTTTAGTTTGTGAAAGGATGCTGTAAGTTTCATATCGAGGCAGCCATATGAGATGAAGATGATTTACGGAGCTTGACATAAAAACACCCATCATTCATTATTTATTTTTCACATGAGAAACTTGAGCAATGGTATAATGTTACAATGACATGTTTATAATGGCAAATTGGTTCATATTTCGCATGTTAATGCGAGTTTCAGAATCTTGACAAATCAAACTTTACAAATGTAGATGAAATTGTAATCAAATTTATGAAAATTGAATGGTTGATTCAGATAATTATGATGCTCCAGACCACAGTGAACAACTTACTTCTTGTTCCTATCAGATCTGTTCTCATTTTGTATGACTTTATATTTCTGTTTAGTTTGTGCTTGGGCTTGTTAACTGAGGCTGGAGCCTCCTGGATTACATTCTCCAGCATGACTTACATGAAGTTAGTCTGTATATTTCTCCTCTCTCTCTCTTCCCAGCATTTCGCCATGAACATGTTTTTTTTTTTTTTTTCAATCGGTCAACAACATTGGTCATTACCTTCATAATATTTGATCATTGTGAGCACAACACTGATCATTATGACTCTGTTGCCTACAGCACTTTTTCAATCTATGCAAACAGATATTCAGCTCCAGTTTGAAACCGTAACTCTACGATATCTAATAGTTTAACTTCCAACTATTTCTATGTCATTTCTGTTCATTACATTTTTTCCTGCCAGACGTTATCATGCAATCAAATATTTGATGAATCAAATGGTTTACTCAGTCACATTCAAAGCAGTGGTTGCGAAAATAACCTCAGAAATGCAGTACAGGCTATGTTGTTGTATCTTTCAAAATTGTGGAATTCACGCATTTTGAACTTGCAATAAAGAAGTGCTGAGTTGTGAAACTGACTTGCAAAATATTGTCATAGAGAAAAAAAGAGGAGAAACCAGCATTAACTATAGAAACAACTTCTCTTAACTTTCTTTTGACTGTTTGTTTATTCTGTTTGCAAATGCGCAAACATCGTTATCTCAGCTTACAGTGGAACACTTGATATGTTTATGGTTGGTAGTGCACCACTGTGATGATGGTGTTTACTGTTGTTGGAAATTTACAAAACTCTTTTAATGGTCTCAAGAACTTTCACAACAACACATTCCATAAGTTATTGTTTATTGTAATTTTTTTATAACATGGTGTATGTATTAGAATATACTTGGACTGCCCCTGAATAATGCCTCAAACTCTTGAGTATAGGCATTTTCTAATTCTAAAGACCTCTACAATATTGTGAGATAAGTGCTGTACTCAAACTTTCTGGACCAAGCTGTACGGCCCAACTTACACATTCTTTTTGCTGTTGCATTTTTTTTTCTTTTTCTTTTACATTAATCTGTCATTGTAGAGCATTGTCTCAGAGCTTCCATATGCATTCCATTCTTTTGACTTCTTTCTGTTTCGTTCCAATCCTTTTTTGTAACTCATGAGAGACAAATCGCTGGGAACCAGATTTTGTAAGAAGTTGTCTTGATAGACAAGAATTTTAACGCAAACAAACTTTCTGAGCATTCTGTAAGAGGATGAGAAAATAATTTGCAGAACATTCTCTGTGTGGATATTGTTGACCCGAATTTCCTCAAATTCATCGTGCTGTATTGTATTAATTTTCATTTCTTTTGAATTTTTTTTTATTTAATTTGCATTCTTATTGTTTATTTATTTTTTTCAGTACTACTTGTGAATTGTAGCCTAACTATAACATTGTGTTGATATGATTTATATATGTTGCTGCGGAATAACACATTATGTTGTCTATTGCATCCTGTTCATGTGATGTGTTTTTTTTTTTAACTTTGTCTCATATGTGATCGCTGTTGGTGTCTTCAAGTGGTCTAGCCTAACAGTCACTTACTTCAGATCCAAGCTCTGGTGGATCAGATCCATCAACTATGTTTGGAGTGGAGTGAAGAAGGCACACATAATACTGGTACATAATATTTATAAGATATTTTTGACTAACCATGACTTTCGTTTCTTTGTTTGGTCCACAGTCTGACTGAGGCATCAAACACACATAACTAGATCTGGCTCTGTTTATAATCTCATTTTTTCCTTTCTCCACCTCCAACATACTGCTGATTTGTATTGTATTTCTGGTACTATCTTTGTTCTCATTTATGTTATTATTTACTTTATTTTGTCTCTCTACCAGGTTTCTCTGGTTTGTGATTTTTATATTCTCATGTTTTGCTGTCATCATTTCTGTGTTTTCTTCCAAGCATATTATAGTATGTAGAAACTTTGGGTCTGTGCGGATACTTCTTACATCATTATTGTTATTGTTTTCATTATTTGCTTTGTTGGTTTATTAACGATATACTTGTTTACATGTTTGCAATTGAAAACTGTGAAATGTCTGTTTTTGTGTAATTACACTCAGTTCTGGTGGACACACAGATTCATATCACTGTATTTTTATACACATATATTCTACATTCCAAGACGTACATATATAATAATCATGTATCTGTCATATACTAGCAATCTAATAAAACATTTTTCATAAAAAGAATCCACAAGACTTTTTTCTTTTCTGCTACTTTTTGTTTCTGTAGGTACATAGACTTATGTTTGTAGCTGGTAGATATGTGACATTTTCTTTCATCACATTAGTTACTTTGTACCTTTTTTATTTGTTCTCTTACTTTATGAGTTACATTACTGTAAGAGGCAGTGATAAAGGGTTATGAATTTTTGTTAACTGATTACATATCACATCACAACACCTTCTTTAGTGATATTTTCCCTTTTCTTGCTGACAAGTGACTCAGATGAATTTATTTCATTTGTCTCGCTACCAGTCAAAATGAGACGTATGGCGATTTTTCACAATACACGGCTGTTCAAACCAGCCTCAGAGCGTTCCTTTAGTTGCCCGCTGCCCGAAAGTGACAGCTCAGGGGAATTCCCCTCCAAGGTGCGCTCGTATGAATTTCCCGCCTAACTAGTCCTTCCCCGCTGT
>JBCAUA010558526.1:0-16518 GCA_038406235.1 Peronia verruculata | reverse complement strand
AGATAGATAGATAGATAGATAGATAGATAGATAGATAGATAGATAGATAGATAGATAGATAGATAGATATCACAAAACAGCAAAATTAGTTGAAATTTCCAGCATATTTCTATGCTACCAGAATTATTTTTCAGTGAATAATTGGATGAAATTCAACAATTATTGTCGAACAGTTTCGAATTTTGTTATTTTAGTGAATTAACCGCAAAACACGCCAGTGGAGATCCGTTGGCGTTTTTTAACGTACAGGAGCTAATAAGAACATTACCAATGGGTCACAAAGACCTTTCCTTTAGGATCAGCTCTTCTGTTGATATAGAAATCAATGTTTTTGCATTTAACATTCTTTTTGAGAAAAGTTGGCTGCCCCGAGACCAGGTGTTTGGACTAGGAGTGGCACCCATATTTATGATTTTTTGTTGTTTTTTTTCTTAATCTCAGAGTTGTAAAAATTGTGGTCTCTCGGTTCATAAGGCAATGTAAACAGTGACATGAAATTTCCAATGGGTATTCATGTTAGTTTTGGTCCCAAATGTGTTAGGACAAATGTTAATGTTTAGCTTAGTGAAGAAAATGTAATTATTTTTTGGGGGAAATGAGATGAAGTTGTTGCTTCAAAAAGCTGATTTTTAATCATTTTGTTGTTACTGTTATGTTGTTGTTGTTGTCGTCGTTATTTTGCTGCTGCAATTGTTGTTGCTGTCGTTGCGGTTGTTGTTGTCAGTAGTGTTGCTGTAGGACATTTTTGTGTTGAGATATCGTTAATATATGTTTGATGTTGTTATTGCTGACTTCTCAGTTTGATAGAAGATACAACATTCAAACCATCCTGAAAGGGAGAGAAATGAAATATCAATTCAAAATAATTATATTGAATGCGATATGAAAACAACAGCCAGAGGATTAGAACCCTCACCGTCGAGATAACCACCAGCAAGGAGATTGAAAGACGTGAAACAAAACGAAACGAAATTAGAACCCTTTATCACACTGTCATAATTATAGAAGTGACTTATTTGACAGGACACAAAGATTCTCTGTTCGTACTGATGGTTCGCCTGACATTTTAGGGTTGATATTCAGTTCTAAGAAAGAAGACATCCTGAGCATTATGACTAATGATTAAGACATGAAGAAAACAAGACTTCACGTGCAAGGACCCTAAAGTTTGTAGCAATATCATCTCTGCTGAGATATTAGCCTCTAGAGCGGATGGAAGGCATGAGATAAATGAATAGATACTGACGAATTTTAAAAACGCAACACTTGAAAATGATTCTACTGACGGAATTAAAAAAAGCAACATTTGAAAATGATTCTATATATCAAGTGTTGCTTTTTTTAAAAAGTCCGTCAGTAGAACCTTTTTCAAGTGCTGCATTTTTAAAGTCGGTCAATATGAGCTTACTTCAGGTCTGTCAGTCAGCACTGTGTTGGCACACCGTTAGAAACAAATTGGCTGATGAATATTATGCCAGTGTTTTACCTATTCTTTTTCTTCCCTCAAGTAACAGAATGTCATAGCTTTTGAAATGTTTAGAATGCATATTTAAATATGTTTAGTCAGTGTAAGCGTGTGAAACTGGTCAGGCAGCTGCAAAAATATATTGACGGACTTTAAAAAACACAACACTTAAAAATGATTCTATATATCAAGTGTTGCGTTTTTAAAGTCCGTCAGTAGAATCATTTTCAAATGTTGTGTTTTTAAAGTCTGTCACTAGAATCATTTTCAAGTGTTGTATTTTTAAAGTCCGTCAGTATAGGATGTTTCCTGAGACTTCCTGGAATTACTTGCATCCTTACCCTATTCCTTTGGCCCCATTGTTTGCTTTTTAAATTTCAATCTGAGGCAGACAATGTTATAAACAACACAAGACAAGGACATCTTCATAACACTAAGAGATATGCAATTCTTTAATAAATCACCTGAGAAAATCATTTTTAACTTGAATCAATAACTAGCAATTTTTACTCACAGTTGATTGCAGCTCACGCTAGACCAGTCAAATCTGGTTTTGATTCAAAAATATTATCAAACTGTTATGATCCCTCGGAGTTGTATTGGGTTCTAAATGATTTAATGATTTGTTTGCTTGTTTTCGTTTTTGTTTTATTTTGTTTTGTTTGAGTTCGTTTTTAGTTTGATGTGTTTGTTTGTGTCTTTTTTCTTTTCTTTTCTTATTATTATTTTATTATTATTATTATTATTATTATTTTATTATTATTATTATTATTATTTTATTATTATTATTATTATTGGTTTTGTTTTTATTTGTTGTTTAATTCGTTTAGTTTGTTTGTTTGTTTGACCCACCACTATCACCATGGGAAACTAAAGTATATAAAGAGAACAAAAGCAACATTGCTTACCCAGTCTAGGGTTACATTCTTGACCATCTCTGTCTCAGCATCGCTGACAAAGTCCAGGACGGTGGAGATGTAGGGCGATTTGCTGAGCACTTCTTCTTTGAACCTCAGGAAGGGAGCGAACTTGGCCACCCGATACCGGCACACGAGGCGGGAACTCAGCATCTGGGACTGGTATATCAATCAATGACTGGAGTAAGAGAGGATAGGTAAGGGGATGTATGGATGGATGGATGGATGGATGAATGAATGGATGGATGGATGGATGAGTGGATGGATGTATAAATGGATGGATGGATGGATGAATGAATGGAAGGATGGATGGATGGATGGATGAATGGATGGATGTATAAATGGATGGATGGATGGAGGGATGGATGGATGGATGGAGGATGGGTAGGTGGGTGGGTGGATGGATGGATGGATGGATTGATGGATGGATGAATGGAGGATGGGAAGATGAGTGGATGGATGGATGGATGGATGGATGGATGAATGAATGGAGGGTGGGTAGGTGGGTGGATGGATGGATGGATGGATGGATGGATGGATGGATAGGAAAACAGTACTGGTATGGTTTTACCCTTACCCGCTGTTGCTCCTCCAGCCAGGTACTGTTAGTACTGTTCTGACACATATCGAAGAACTTCTTCCTCCAGGGCTCCACAGCCTCACGGTCTAACTCAGCGATTGGATCCACGTCACGTCCGAACCTGTGCTGAACGTAGTCCTGGTACACCACTGGGTTGTCCGGGTCTGAGGGAGGGAAACACGACCGACTCTCGGTACGAACATACATCATCATCTCTTTTCAAGTGCCCTTATACTATCTACCGTGGAGAGGTCTAGCGTGACTGATTTCAGAAGTAATCAATATAACACTGCAGATAAGTAACACTTAAATAAGAGTGCAAATAATCATTTATAAAAACGGCAGTTTATCGGCAGCTAATAATAGAGAGTATTTATATAGAGCCTATCCCCGTAAGCACAGGTTCTAAGAGCTTTACAATCTATTATTACCCTGACAGACCAAAGGAAGACACTTTTAAACGTTCTCAGCATCCCGGGAAAGCATACAAGGCAGCTGTCTGTTAGGCGCTCAAATCCTTACCAATCTAACAATATCAAAAACTGTCTGTGGTCCTGTATCCATTTAATCCGGGGTAGAACCAGGAAATTTGTGTAAATTTTCTTTCACAAGGACAAAAAAATCGGGACCAATCAGGATTCGAACCCGAGACTTTAGATCCCGAGTCCGACTGCTGGCCACCGACACCACATAACTAAATCTACATCGAAAATGGCTAAAAGCCATGTTGATTGTAAAGCAAACCGATATTCTTCATTGCTGACGGAGAGCTAGGAAATTTCCACCCATTCCGTTCATGTATGAATTTTCAAGGTAGTTATTTGTGGTTGGTTACTGGTTTATTGTCTGTACATTAACATGCAAAGCATTTATATGGTAAATGCTGGTGATATGATGGGGCGGGGGGGGGGGTGTAGAAGGGATGTAGGAACCGCCCATCTATTCATCCATTCAGTCATCCATACGTCCATTCATCCATCCATCCGTTCATTCATCCACTCATCCATCGAACCAGCCATCCAGCACTGGAAGACGTCTTGAGAAGGGCAGAGTGCCGAGATGGATGAAGAAGACTGGTTGTACAGACTACAGAGGTGTCCCTACGGAGTAATGTCTAAGGAATCAAGGCAAAGCAAGGCGAGGCAAGGCAAGGCTGGTGATGATAACAATACTGCAAGGAACGAGAGCAAATATAACATTATCACCAACAATAACAAAAATTCAAAGAACATTAAGGTTCGACTGGGATTTTGGCTTTTATTTAACGACACAGCATTAAAGGGTGGGATCGAAATCACCCCTGTGTCTTTATATAATGTGGCCCTTCATACTGGAGTCATCATCTGTTTCTATCTCTCACGCCTTTTCTACATCCCCCCCCTCCCCACCTTTACCTCCCTGGTTTCTCTATCACTCTTTGTCTGTCTGTATGTCTTTCTATTGGTCTGACAATCTCACTCTCTTTATTTTGAATTCTTCTCCCCACCCCTCCCTTGTCTTTTTCTGTATGCGAATCTAATAACTAATTTTGGAATAGCATTCACTGTCATACTTACCCAGTTCTACAGCTTTGTCAAAGAGTTTGAGGGCTTTTTCTTGATCCTTTTTCTAAAAAACAAACAAACAAAAATCAAAAACAGAAACAGGTATGAACAACAAAAGCAATGTTAATTTATCTTCTCCGATAATGTCTACATAACTTGGTTGATTTTCTCAGTGTGCGTCTGTGTTGGTTTTTTTTTTTTTTTTGGTCTCTCTTTCTTAGATTTCAAACAGTTTCCAGGTCCTCTGTTCTCTCATTCCATGTGTAGATTCATTATTCACACTACCTTCACTTTCTACTCGCATAGATCCGCCCATCTGTTCATCCATTCACCCATATATCAATCCATCCATTCAATTATCAATCCGTCCGTCCATCCATCCATCCATCGGTTCATTTATCCATCAATCCATCTAGCCAGCCATCCAGCTAGCCATCCATCTATCCAGCCATCTATTATCCATTCATCTATTCTTCTACCAACTATCAATCCATATATTCATTCATACATCCATCCATTCTTTCATTCACCCGTCTATCCATCCATCCATCCATCCATCCATCCGTTCATTCATCCATTCATCCATCTGGCTATCCATCATCCATCCATCTATTCACCTACCAACTATTAATCCATATATTCATTCATACATATGTACAACTATCCAGCCATTCATCTATCCGTCTATCCATACACCTCCCCACCCAATACTTTCCCACCACTATATAGTGCAATACCTTGTAGGCTATTTTGGCCAGGGAACTCAAGGCGTGGCTAAGGTTAAAGGTCAGACTCGCTGAATTCACTTTCTCCAGATCGATGTCACCGATGGCCATTTCCAACCATTCTGAGGCTGTGTCCAGTAACCCTGCCTTCAAGGACGTAGCGGCTGTAGTGAGCATGTGTCAATATTAATTAAAGGCTGTTCAATATAATATATGTCGAACATGAGGAAGAGCTATAATGGCTTAGGGTAAAAACAATGAAATGGATACAGGACGTATAGGGCTACACACTATGGGAAACATTGACAAACATACATGAAAGGGACAGCCAGACAGATGAGGAGATAAACAAATAGACAGGCAGACAGACTGACGAGAGAGGAGCGACAGAGAGAGAAAAAAAAAACACAGACAGCTAGAGAAAGACAGACACAGAAAGGCTGACACATAAAACACCCCACAAAGAGAGAGAGAGAGAGAGAGAGAGAGAGAGAAAGGGCGAAGTTAGAGAGGAAGAAAGATTGTAAAAAAGAAGAAGGGGAGGAAACGTGGGCAGCAGAACATGTAAATGGCCAGGAAATTTTGACCTAAATTATTTATGAACTTCTTATTTTACACGAAATAAATCAAATCTTTTGACCTACTACACACCTCTATTATACTCGTGACACTACCAATCCTTCTCTACGTCTCTCAAGCTGGTTCTTCCTGCCTAGCGAACCGCCTGTTATGGGGTACAATATCAGATGCCCTGGCTGGAAGCCATAGCGAGACCAAGAGAACACTGAATCTACTCTGTAGTAAGCGCAAATCAGAACTAATTCAAGTCCCTCCTCCAAACTAACTGTCTTACACCTGATAGAAACCTGTATTTCCCAGCAATACATAATGGTACCAGTCGACAGAAAAACTGAATTAAACTCTGCTATAATGAGTTTGAGTACATACCTATGTCATAGCAATCAGCCTGATTGAGTGGCTCGCCTTGGAATCCCAAAATTTTGCCCTCCAAGATGTCGCTCTTGGAAAGGTTGTAGGTGGCCTGTATAATGGTGAGACCTGTGCCGGCAATCCTGAGGTCATCTCTCGTTGGCAAAGGTTTGGCACCAGTGGCTTCCAGAAACTCGCGCAATCCTGAAGACCAATGGAAGTGGGGGAAAGGCAGCTTCAAATTACAGGTAATGCATTCTGAACATCACATAGTTTTGAGGTGTAAAGAATGAACAGTTCTCCTCTCCAATGGAGTGTCTGTACTGATGTCATACATTGGCTACCCATTCTTTGCCCCCGCCCCCCGCCCCCACCTATATGGCCACTTATCATATGGGGTCATCCATTCATTCATTCACCTATCCCCCCGTCTATTAGGCGTTTCATCCAGTTAACGTTCATTTAACAGTACATCATTTCAGCTGTCCATCATTCATATTTCCTTTCATCCACTCATCCATTCACATATTATTCTGTCAATCATTCATGCCCTCTCCAGATCTGGCTTTTAATTAGTCTTTTCATTGATTTACGAACCAATCAATATTCATTTATCTGTTATTCAAACAGAACCCATTCATCATTTTCTTTACTCATTTATTCCATCTATTCACCGGCACTGTATCCATCCACCTACTCATTCATCCACCCATCCATCCATCCATCCATCTCTCCATCCCCCCATTCATCCATCAATCCATCTCTACATCCATCCACATTCATCCGCCCATTTAGTCACTCATCTATCTATCCACTCATCTATTTATCCACTCCTCCACTTTCTATCCATCCACCTATCCATCCATCCATCGGTTCACCCACCCATCCATACATCGACTCATTCATCCATCCATCCTTCCATTAATCCATCCATCCATCCATCTATTCATTCATCCATTCATTCATTCCTTCATCAATCCACCCATCCATCCATGTATCCACCCATCCTTCCATCCACCCAGCCATCCATCCTTCTATTCATCTCTTTACCAAGAACTGGACGTATACGACCGTAAAACTAAAACTCCAGCATCGTCACACAAATACTTACGATTCCCATAGAGAGTGCTGTTGGCCAGTTTCGGCTCCCAGGCTGCCACGAAGTTTCTCAAGGTTGCGAGCACTGTGAGGGGATGGTTCTCTTTCAGACTGCTGCGAAATTTCTCGTCTGTGGCGTTCTTGACCAGGTCCTCGTAAATGCTGGGAACAGATTATGAAAAGTAATACTAAAGACATATGTATGTTTTAAATGCACCGTTTTGTTTACCTATTAGTTTTGATAAATAGCAAAATTTAACAGTGTAAAATCCTGTATGGGGAGACGTTATATTCTGCAATGTTGGATTAAAATACTTTGTGAATTCTATGAAATTGAGAGCTATTTTTTTTTTTCTTAATGGAGCATTAATTAATCAGACTCCATAAAGCAAACGATTGTGTGTGTGTTTTTGTTTGTTGTTTGTTTCGCTGAAAATTACTCTGGTGCAATAAGACTGGAATAAACAAAGAGAAAGTCAGACAGATCGTGCCAGTAGAGAAAATATCCATGCAAAATGAGTGAAACGTTAAAAGATTATTAACGCATTTTTACTCAGACAATAGTTCAATGAAAAATGTCTCTTAAAGAACATCTTTAACACAATCTAGCTAAGGAGGAAGCAGAAAATAGACGAACTGTAGCAAGGATCTGCAGTTTAATTTTTCATTTGATGCTACAATGCACGCGTAGATAACGTTGTTTGGGCAGGAGGTAAGTAATACTAAGTAATTATTAGCGACAATCTGCCTCAATAATTTTGAAAGCTGTTGTTTTTAGCTGCTGATATTACTCCTCATATTGTTCTAGTTTTTGTGCTCCTTCTCTTGATTATTAAAACAAGTTGAAAATGTTAAAATATGAAAATTGTAAGATGACAGTTCTATTTATATGAATTGTGAACAAGCTTAAATATCATCCACTATCATGTTAGAATCCGCAACTCTTTCCACACCATTGTTACTTCGTGGTTTAAATAATCATCATGCATTTGAATAAAGAAATAGAAAATAAATAAACAATAATAATAATGTATAAAGTCAGCAAGTTCAAGACACCAGTCAAATAAGGCACATTAAGAATAATTTTAAAATTGTACAACTGACTCTTACGTTTTGAATTCACCTATCCTTTTCTTGACGAAAGGCACCTCTTCTTCATAGCCAGTGAAACTGTGGACAGAGCAGAAAGTTAACCATTAAATGTGTGAGCAACAGTTGGACTCGTATCGATGTCCGGACGCCGCCTAAGCCACTGCTGGTAACAGATGAGGCAGCGCCTGTTGGCTTTACATACGGTAGATTGCCTTGTTTGCGGATGGGGATTTCAATGTCGCTCCAGTTACGAAGCGATAAACGTATCAACTCTTGAAGATCAATAGAAGTTGTGCTACTTGTATGAGCTTTGATACTTTGCTTTTTTGAGACTATAAATGCGTGTGAGTGTAAATGATTTGGTTTTTCTTTTTTCTAGATGTATTACAAGTGTAATTGCATGTTCACCGGCCTGTTTGACCCGATATATGAATGAATATGTGTTACCTTTACACAGCAATGTGTAATGATTGAATACTTGTATAAATCGCAGTATGCATTACTCTAGTGGTGTGGATTCTGTGAGATGCTTTTGTAATTATTATGTTTGTGAACAGGAAGGACAGGACTAATGTAAATAAAAATGATCAAGTTCGTATGAATCACAGATGCACACATAAAATAAAATGAAATATATAACTGTCTTTCAAGATTGTTTTGAAGTGGGAAAAAAATGCTTGAAAACATTGCACTTTAAATTATTATTTGAAAGAATTTATTACTGTAAACAGATGAATAATCATTAGCATTTCGAGAAACGAATCTGTATCTATTTCATGCTGTCCCTTGACAGTTTCTACTCAAAGTGTTTCAAAAGCATGAGTCTCGCTACCTAAAGTTTTACGTGGTTTTAGTCCAAGATTCAATATGTATAAAGGTAATGTTCTATAATACCAAACAGAGGAAAAATCAAATTGTGATGCAAACTCATTGGCCGCTAATGTATTGGCTGAAATGTATTGTTTTTTTAAAGACCTAAAAGCAGCAATATTTAATTTTAAGACCTTACTTTAGAGATGGAAAATTGTGAATAAGAATAATGTGATGAACTACCAGTGTGACACTCTTATTTTTTCTTTCTCTCTTTTTTTTTTTTTTTTTACACATTTAAAATTCGCAACAAATATCAAAAGTGATGAAATGTCTCTTGACATCAGCAATCAAGGAAAACAATTAGTGACAAAATATTTGAAGTAAAGCAAACATTTTATGGATTAAATGCAAAGGGAGTGAACAAAACAAACTGCAGCTTAACTACAAAGAAATATGGATGCTTAAATGTATAAAATAGATGAAAGGATAAACAATAAATAAATAGATATTATATAGATAGATTGATTATAAACGTGTAAATTATTATAAAGTAATATCACGATGATAAACAATAAATAAATAGATTAAAGACTTGGTAAATAAATTGAGAAATAAGACAAGTAAATAAATATGATATGGAATCAACAAACAAGTACAAAAAATGTAAGTAATTGATTATTTAAAAGACAGAACAATGGAAGAAGGGAGGAAGAAAGAAAGGAAAAAAAGGATGGAAATGATGAAAAACTGAGAGAGAAAAAATGGAGGAAAGGAAGGAATAACAGAGAGAGAAAGAAAAGAAAGATATTGAAAGAAAAGTGAGAAGGTAAGAGGAATCACTCTGGATGTAATAACTTTATTTCATTTGATAGCTAATGAATAGAGGAATAAATGAATCAATCAGTCAATAAATGAATGCGCAATAAATCAATTACAAGTTGATTTCATCACCATATAACAAACCACAAAATCATTCAAACAATAAATCAACGTATCGGTCATAAATCAGACTCACTTGCTAATGACTTTAAGTCTCAGTTCCTCGTGGTCTATGAACTTCTTCACGTTGGGTCCCAGGTCAAAAGAAGTCCATCTCTGTATGGAGTAGGAAGATGTGGTGATTGTGCCGTGAAGCAGAGAAACGGCGTTCGTACCTTTACTGGAGATATACCCGCCTCTGACGGGGCTCAGAAGAACACAGAAAATTCCTAGCAATGTCACCGCCCATCTCTGGGCTTTTGACGCGAAAATCACAGCCATGTTTGTTCTGTCGAGGAGTCAGTTTTGTTAGTTTTATCAACTATTAAAGATCAATGAAAGCCTGTTACTCATAAAAAACAACTATGTTATCTGACACCCCCCCCCCCCCACACACACACAAAAAATGTTTCATTTACAAAAACTTGAAGAGGATCTTTATCGTAGAATGGTTAAAAGTCATAATTTCTTTAACAGTGAAGTTATCCTGTGTCAAAGATTCAGTCTGCCCTAGTTTTTGTCTATTTTTTTAAAATGTTTATTTATATATTTATTTATTTATTTATTTATTTATTTTTACAATGTATTTCCTTCTTGTGCGGACTTGTACAGGAAATCATATTACTGTGCCATGTCAAAGATTCTGCCTTAGTCTCTCAAAGAAGTTCTCACTGTCACCTGTCTAACATGCAAGTTTTTGTTTTGTTTTGTTCTGTTTTTCTTTGAGACCGCCTTTCACACAGGACATTTATCTTTTACTTTACTTTGTATATTTAAATGATAAACTCCACAACTCAGGTAACTGATATACCACCACTGCACTTTTATTCTCCAGCCTAATAGCGACGTATATTGAGCCACAAGAAAAAAATTCACAGAGATGTCACAACTAAAACAAAGAAAGAAATATTCAATTGTCAAAAAACGTGATTCATTACATTTAAAATTTACCCGATAGTTAATCACGTTTAATAAATCACTCTAAAATGGTGAACATTTTCTCATTCGATTCTATGAGATAAAAAGAAGTAATTTTTAATGATAAAATCTTATTAATTAAAAAGAAACTCTTGTCCTTCCAAAATCCAGATATCAAATGAAATTATAAACACATAGTAACTTCCAACTGAAACTTTAACTTAATGAGAATTATTTTTTGCTAAGCTACCTAAGCACCAGATCACTACACACTGGGCCGGCAGGAGGAAGGGAAAGGCCTGTACACGTTTAGAGTTTTCTTGAAGTTAAAATCTTGAACACGTGTATGGATATTGATTGCCTCGTGTCAAAGTTGTACGCGTGGTAGGGACAGCTGGAGCGGAGCTTAACTCTTTGCAGCCGGTGCTGATAGTATAGTAATCGGTACACACAGAATATAAGTCGCAGGAGAGATATTGGACAACACAGCGAGATTGGGGGCTGGCTGGCGGGGGGGGGGGGTGAGTTAGGGGAAAAGAGAAAGGAATGCAGAGATAGAGAGAAACAGAGAGAGAAGGCAAAGAGTATTATTCCTCAAACGAGAGGGAAAGATAAACGCAGAGAGGGCGGAGGCCAGGGATGGGACAGAAGAAAAAAGATTAAAACAAAAAGGAAGAGAAAGAGAGAGAGAGAGAGAGAGTGTGTGTGTGTGTGTGTGTGTGTGTGAGATGGAAGAAGATAAAACGGAGAGAGAGAGGGGGGAAGGGCAAGAAAGGCAAAGAATGACACCGTTTCCCCGGAGGTAAAGACAGATACAGGTCATTGTAAATTCAGTGGGCAAGAGAGAGGCGATTGGAAAGGAAAGAGGAAGAGATTGGAAAGGTTACAATATAATAATAATACAGAGTATTGATATAGCACGTATCCTAGTTCGGTACAGGCTCCAAGCGCTTTACAATCTATTATTACCCCGACAGACCCAAAGAAGACATTCATAAACGTTCTTAGCTTCCTGGCCTGTTGGCGCTCAAATCCTTAGCAGTCTAACAATATCAATCACTGTCTATAGTCGGGTACCCATTTAAACCCGGGTGGAGTCAGGAATTGTGTGGAAATTGCCTTCCCCAAGGACAATGTCGGGACCTCTCAGGATTCGAGCCTGGAACTTCAGATCCCGAGTCCGAAGGCCTAACTTCTAGGCCACGACACCAGGCTATGAATGGAAAGAGTAGATAGAATGTCATTCTGAATCCAAAGAGAGAGAGAGAGAGGGAGACAACAATGGTAGTAATATTACTTATTACTGAACACTACATTTACTGAATAGGAGAGAACAAAATTACTTCTACTGTCAGAATTATGGTCAAGATCATCATCCCTGTAGTCATACTTTATAGAAATGCCTTAAAATATAAGACGACTTTCTACCTGCAACTAATTAACGACATCAAAAGAAGCAAAGAACTCCCCCGTGGGGGCCCGGGGTTTATACGTAGGTTCTCTGCTCCCACCTGCAGGCAGTGTGAGCCCGGCATGGGTGAGGTGTCTTCCATAGAATGCCATCCTCGACATTCCAGGGGAGATATCTCTTCTCACTCTCCTTGCTCCTGTAATACAATGTATTTTCAACACTGCGGTTTATGGGTTTAGTCCTGAGGCTTAACCTTCCCACCTAAAAAAGATGAGGAGCAGTCCCTCTGTGTACAAAACAGTTGTTTGAATCAATAACTCCAACAAACACAAAGCCTAGAAGACCTCAAAAGCAAAGTTGAGTTTTACCGCATGTGTAAAAGGTGGACCTGTAGTTCTTCGCCTTCGATCTTCATATACCAATATACATTCATTTCTTCACAGTTAGCTACTAGCTCTCCTTTCCTTTTTTTGTCCGCTCCCCGAGGGAGGGGGGTGGAGGAAGCTCGGGGGGGGGGGGGGTTACACATTCAAACGTGTGCATATACACATACGTATAATACTTGATTAAGTTCTTTTGTCGAAGGGGCGGGGTCAATTTAAGTTCAGGCCATTGGTGAACATTTTGAATTTTTTACGACATTGATCTATATTACAACATTGTTAGTAGCGACGTTAAATTTCAATAGAAACACGCACTTAAAAAAATAAATTAAGAAATAATAATAATAATAATAAAACCTATGTGATATTATACGATGTAAAGAAACTGTCGTACCCGTTTTTTCTCAAAATACCCAAAATGACTTAGGCATTTATTTCAGAAGCGTGACGTCACAGTGAACAGGATGATTTATAGATACAGCTTTATTTCTTATGGACGTTTTTTTTACCTTTCTTAACTCCTGATAAATATTGGAGACACACAAAGGAGGGAGAAAAAAAAAAAAAAAGGAATGGGGGATGGTCGGAGGGAGGAGGGGCCGGGATGACTTCTTCGAGATAGATAAAAGAAGTCAGTTTTGATCAGCCTTTTTTTTTTTTTCCCCCTCTTTCTGCCAGTTGCACCGTTTCCTGTGTAAATAACTGCACTGGTTATGAATTGCTGAAGGTGACACCAGAATGACTGATAGAAGGCCACATAAGGCACAAACATGTCTCGCGGCCAGTTGAAACGAGACGTAAGTCGCTGGGATAAAATAATGTGAGAAATCGGGCTTTGAATGTGATGAGGGCGCGGGGTGGGGGGGGGGGGGGGGGGTTGGATATCAATTTTTATTATTATTATTTTTTTTTTTTGTTGTTGTTGTTGTTGTTTAGAAATGGAAAGTACATTCATTTCTGAACAAGACAATATCGGTCTAATCACCGACTTATAAATATTATTTCTTCATTAAAATCGGGTTTTTGTGAGGCAAGTATGTAGATTTTAGCGCTCGATAGTTCATTTAAAGATCGATGTTCTCGGAATTTCGGTCAATGCTTTGAAGTACCCGCTTGTCTCTTTAAACTGCAATATCTATGGCTAGGATAAATCTAGCTCAAAACTTTTTTCACCATCTGAAAGGATATGAAATAATCTTTCACATGACACCAACAATCCCATATGGTGAAAAACCTATGTGATACGTATATCTGATATACGTCATATTTTGACGGGCTGCCAGACATATTCAAAAGGTAAAGAGTGAATAAAGAAACTGGCTAAGACGAAATAAGACAGTCTTAATTACAGTTCTAATACCGAGAAACTAATGAAAAGACCTTGTGTTAAAAGGACCAGGAAGTCACTGTTTCATAAACGATACCAATGGGAGATCATTTCGCAGATTATCTGCCCCTCCCAAAAGAGGAACGTGTAAGGGGAGATCATTTTGACCAGCCCTATTACTTCCCTTTGCAAGAGAAAAGATGTGATGAGCGAGCAGTGTAAAGAAGAAAAAAATCCTTTTGCCGCTTGCCATTCGAAAGACTGATTGCAAAAAACATTTGCTAAACTATTATAACAATAAGAAGAAAACATTCGCTTTACATCATAATTTTTTGGAATTTTTCATCGTGTATGTCTCAACCAAATGGTGCAAAAGTGATATTTTTCCCCTCTTTACACTGCTTGTTCAATCCGTCTTTTGTCTGGTAAAGGGAAGTGATAGGACTGAGCACAACGATCTCCTATAGTCACGCCGAATGTATTAATTATGTCTTCTCTGATTTTGATTATTTGGTCTCCAACGAACAGTCGATATCAAACTTATTGATGTCTTCCAGAAGACGATACAAGACATGGCAAAATCATTTTTCATCAGAAAATGGTGGTGTAATATAGCAGAGTACAACATGGAGTTAGGGATGAGTATAATGATGGTAGGTAAAGGGGTTAATTAACTCTGCGTTCTCGGGTTAAGCTGGTGCTAGTCGAAGTAGAAAAAGGTGGATCACAGCCGGGTGTGACAATAAGAGATGGGTCCAATTAGTATTGAAGTAGACTTTACAGTACTCGTATATGAGTGGAAATCAACGCTATAACATGTGATCTACAAAAGCTACTTAGGCATCATTGCTCATGAAGCTGGGATCCTTTCGGCTTAAGTATTGTAATATATAACAATCACTGCTAGGCCTGGCAAATTTGAATTATCTTAGTGGCATGTGTCAGACTGATCTCTGACATCTTTTTCATATCCACACTTCTACATTTGTATATTTATTTGTGTGTTTGTTGTTGTTGTTGTATGTTGATTTTTCGTTCTTACATCATATCATTCGGCATCTTCCTGAATCTTTATGCTAATTTCATGACATTTAAATAAAACCATTAACATCCATACAGCTAGAAAATTAAGATGGCCAAGTTCTGTCTCTTTATCTCAAGCGTTTGACTCACTCGATCTGCCAGGCAGTCCTAATGCTGGGCAATGTCGAAGGCATACTAAACAAGCGGACACTATCGCTAGTGTTACAATAGCGGCCTCTGGACAATGAGTGCAACCTAACCGCAATGTATGGTACAGTGGGAGGGAATCAAAAAGCTGCAGACTGTAACAGCCAAAATAAAAGGCAGCATTAGATAGATCTAATATTATTCTCAAATTGGTGAGTGCATGAGAGGAGCTGTTTTTCTGGAGTCTGTTTGCTTAATCACTGCGTTTTTATCTATCTTGACGTTATAGAAATTCGCTTGGGCTATCAGATATATATCACCATCATCATCATTTGTTGCCTTGTCTGGAACAGACATTGGTGATCATGATTCTCCACTAGGATCTGTTATCAGCCAACCTCAAGAAGGAGTTGTTGTCATGGCGTTTG
This sequence comes from Peronia verruculata, assembly GCA_038406235.1. NCBI lineage: Eukaryota > Metazoa > Mollusca > Gastropoda > Systellommatophora > Onchidiidae > Peronia > Peronia verruculata. Next base: position 739 of record JBCAUA010558526.1, on the reverse strand, counting down.
TTTCTTGTCCATGAGTTTAGACTTTTGTGTAGGTTTTTATTAGTCTGCCCGACCCCTGCTTTCTACCTTCTATCTTCCCTGTAATAGCCAGATATTCCAGGCTCCTGACTGTGGGGACATATATTAACCCTTGGTAAACTGCATCAGATTCTCTTATTTCTGCCTTGTTCCGATGGTATTTGTCGTATTATTGTCTTATTGCTGTGGGTGTGACTGTATGCTGTGTGTCCACGCTGTCTCATCCATAGTGAATGAAGTTTTCTTCTCAGGACAAACATAGTTGATCTTATCTTATAGTTTGTATCGTGTTTTATCCAGTATACGTTTGTTTGCTAAAACAATCCTACAAGGCACAGTGAGGGGAGAAAGACGAAGAGGCAGACAGAGGAAGAGATGGGAGGACAACACTAGAGAGTGGTTAAACATGGAACTGAAAGACACCCTAAGAGCGGCTGAGAGACGTGAGGACTGGAGGCGCCCCAAAGGATTAATAATCTGAGGAATCAGTGATGGTGAATAGATAGATAGACAGATAAACAGACAGACAGACAGACAGACAGATAGATAGATAGGCAGATAGAAAGATTTATTTCAAAACATTGATTTACTTGCTGACCTCATAACCAACATCATCAACACATTGCTAACTAGTGGTATTGTATCATCATGTTTTAAAGAGGCCATCATTCGTCCATTGCTTAAAAAATTCAATCTAGACCCCAATGAACTCAAAAATTAT
>JBCAUA010558416.1:0-16519 GCA_038406235.1 Peronia verruculata | reverse complement strand
ATAGATAGATAGATAGATAGATAGATAGATAGATAGATAGATAGATAGGCAGGCAGGCAGGCAGGCAGACAGACAGATAGACAGACAGACAGACAGATAGATAGATAGATATGGATGGATGGATGAACGGATAAATGAATGGATGGACGGATAGATGGATAGACAGATAGATGGATAGACAGACAACATGCAGGATAACGCACGATAGACAGAAGATTGGTGTGAATGAGCACACTTTCGTGCGTTGGACAAATGAACGATACCACACGAACGCGGATGTCTGGTGTGTACGAGCCCTTACACATTTCCTCTAACAGTAAAGAACAGCTTTGATAACAAAGAACTGATCTGGAAAGGGACATAAATTTGATGAAATTAAATGCCTGGACATAAGTACCTCAATCATCGTATTTAATAGATGATGGCATTACAGGCACAAATGTGTTGACAATGACAAATGTTCTCTTGTGTAGATAATAACATGTGAAAGGTATGGTATACCAGCTATTCATATTCTATAATTAAGGCTTTTCTTTGTGAGTAATGACAGACCAAAACTTACACTTGAAATAGATCTCAAAATTTTTATTTCCAAACAGTATTTTCTGCTTTAACACTCACCTCATCTTGCTTGCCCCAGATCAGCTGGGATGGGGGAGTGATTTGTGGTGCCAGTTTTTCCAACAATCCAAAATTTTCATGGGAGGTTATGGCTTTAAATACTGTCAATGGAAATTTATTTAAAGATTGCAATACAGAGATACTGAATTTTGTTACAAAAACACAGAACAAAAATAGGGCATTTATAAGATAGTACAGACGCAAAAGCCCAAAACAAAGCAATACTTTCAAAATGAATTCATATATAGCACAATAATATTTATGCATTCAGCATAGGTTCTTTCCCAACCAGCACCCACAGATGTACCTCTCTCAACTTTCCTTTCTTGTTCAGCTACATATTGCCAGGTCTCCTTTAGAACTTACAAGTACACAGATTTTCGATAAAGCTTGTCCTTGTTGTCATATCTGTTTCAGAAATCACAGATTATCATGGATTGCAAATAACATATGTGTGTATTTCTCTTCTAACCAATTCTCAGTCAGCCTGAGTGGATTACTTTTCCTATCAACCATATCACTTCCCTTTGCCAAGTACAAAAGGTATAAGACCAGCATTGTAAAGAAGGAAAAAGCAAGGAGCTAATACTATTAAACTGTAGAACGGGCTCATGACGTCACCTTAACAAAACACTCTGTGCCTCGAGTGCCAACACTGGACACCATGGCCTTGGAGGTGTTGCTTTTTGCTATGCTTGGCATCCTTTATTATGCACAGTGTTGGTCACTATTCTGACCTAGTGAATCTTTTCTTGTAAACAAATGGATTCATTTTTTTTTTTTAATTGAGAGCTACAGCAAGGACAAAATACAACAGACTTGCAATCATGAGATAATAACAGTGTGAATTTCGTTCATTCGTGAAATCTTGAACACATGAACAGCGTTAATCAGGTGTCTTTCCCTCATGGGCATGGTCCACACTCAGCATGTGTGACGTCATCAGTCCGCTCTCCTGTATAAATAGTATAAGCTCCTTGGGAAAAAGTCACTTTTGCTCATTAATAGAAAATCCTAAAAGATTCATCTGATGCTGATAATGTTGTCTTTTTTTTTCTCAGTGTGATAATTTTTGCATACAATTTCCTTGCTTCACATGTTTAAAATAACACAGATCCTTCGTTATTTAGAATGCTTGCATTATACCTCTTGCACTTGAGAAAAGGAAGTGTTTCTATGGACTACAAAGTGACTGATGCGACATAATTTTAAGTCGGAAAAAATGTCTCACAGTGAAATAATTTCCTTTTTCTTCTCTGTATTTCACTTTCCATCCAGCTTAACACATCTGCTACGGGTATTGTAGGAAAGTAATTTATAACAAAGACATGTTTTTTTTTTCTTGACGTACAGATGAGATCCATTACTGCTGTATGTGGCAGTATCTGCGAAAAGGGCCCAGATGTCGCAAGGACAGTAATTGAGGACAGGGGGAAAAATGGTCAGAAATCGATTTTCCTACGTCATTGACTTTTTTGTCTTAAAAGCTTCATTGACATCTAAACTGTTGGTTCACAAAAGATTTTACCGATCAAAAGCTTATAAATATTTTTCAGCAAATATTTTACAAACCATATAGAATGAAAAATTAAGCAAAATTCGATTTTTTTTTCCAATTTAACCATCGTTTTCCAGGACTCTTTAGAAAGCCCTGCGTATTGTTACACCCCATCATGTTGCATCATGTTCAGGAAATGCTTAAGAAACTTTCAAAGATTGCTTAAATACCATAAACATGTTACTTTGTGGCAGAGCATGCAGGGCATAAGACTTTCAATCAATGCAAACTTTAAACGCATTTTTCTCAAAATGACATTTTCACAACTCGTGACACTAAATTGATAATATCTTGTCAACTAATCAAGATATTTTGATGATTAATAAAGTCAAATCATCAGGAGATGTTCTTCTATTCAGAAAACGAATAAAATGATTATGTCCAAAAAATGCGATCTGGACCCTTTCTGCATATGTTTCTCTGTTACTATTACACAAACAACCAAATCAAAACTGGTTTCCTGTTTTACAATGAGATTTTCACTCTTTTACAAAAAAGACTGATGAAAGTCTTATTGTTTTTATTTTTTCCTCTTTTTCTTTTTTTTTTGTTTTTTTGTTCCCATTTCAAGCATGTTTTTGCTATCTCTCTTCATCTGAGTACTCACGTCTCAAATGGAAGTCTGTTTTTGGTGCCCGTATATTCAGTATTCCTTTCAGGATCTAGAAGTGGAGAAAAACAAATGTTTTAACCATATAGGAATGACATCTATGCATTTCAATCACTCAAACATTTAATTCATCTGTATGCATGCATCCCAAAACACATAAAATTCACACATAAAACTATTGCTATATGCTCAAGTTTTACATATGCTGCACTGATTTAGTAAGAAATCAGTATAATCTTAAAATACTATAGAAAGGAATAAAAACAATGCAAGATGCATAGAAAACAAAGCCTGGCTTTCAATTTATGCTCCATTTCTGTGTGAAACCACTTGCTAAATGTATGTATAATAATTGCTAGTCAACAGCCTGGCTTCCAGTATTATTCCCTATGTAACTCATAATAACCAAGCAGAATACAATCATTATCTCAGGAGACAGTTTGTTTGTTTGTGTTGGGGTTTAATGACACATCAGCACGATAACGCTATATTGTGTCATACATAGTAAGATACGTTCACATGTCAAGAAGAAGAAAGGAAAGAAAGCGGGACAGAAGACAGGAGCAAGGGGAGAGAGAATATATGTCTCCCCTGGAATGTCGAGGATGGCACTCCATGGGCAACCATGGTGGGCTTACACTGCCTGCAGGTGGGAGCAGAGAACCTAATTATACACTCCAGGCTCCCATGGGGGCGTCAGGAGACAGATGAATGTCCACTAACACAAATAACGTAACACACTACAAAACAGGATGAGATAATTACCTGGTCACTGAATTTCACAATTCCCTTATGGTAGCAACACAGGTCAAACATTTTCCCCAGGCCATCTATATCTGTTGGCAAGAGCTTGCAGTGTTCTGTGCTTACATTCTCCATACCAATATCAATCGCTTTTTTCAACTCCAGAGCAAAGTCACTCTCAACAGGGGTCTGAACTAGAAGAATTTAAAAGGAAAAAAAAATCACTTTACTTTTGTTAAACTGTGACCCACGTAGGAAGTCACAAAAAGAACTTTTTTTTTTTTTTTCTGGTTGTTTATAATAAGTATGACAATCTTTTCTCACCATGATATTTTGACAAGAAAAGTAAAGACACTGGATATGTTTGAGCAGCACTCAAAATTCAGAGTTTTGCCCATATGAACCTTGATTTTGCAGAAACTTGTAGGCAATTTATGATTTAAAAAAGCACTGTTCTGATATCCCTTGCAGCATCACCTAAATTACATCTAACATAATGGAAATAGTCCTTATTCACTAATTTGTTGTACTCAATTCCTCTTAAATGTATTTCAGCGGTGTGCCATTAAAACTAAATAAAAAAATTACACAATTTCCAATCCAAAAGATGGAAAAATCATACTGCAGTTCCTCCTAGATATAGAAACTATTATAGCCCAGATATGCACTGGAGAAACTTTTGAAGAAAATTTCTCTTCAGTCTGTTTGAAGTTTGTGTATAAATTTTGGGTCAAACGCACTCTCTGTTTTGTTCTCTTTGTAAATCATCACAGGAGTCTGATCATAGTAAACCAACAACTTACAGGTAACATCTCAGAAATGGAAGTGCAAAAGGTACTGAATGAGCAAATTCAAGTTCTAAGAAAATTGGAGGCTTTGGTATTGATGAAACTTGACTTCAAACATATTTCATCCGCATTTTAGTTCTTCTTGCAGGAAAGTCAAGGAATAGGCTGGCAAAAGACTAATTTTATAGATACAGGGATGTCAGTCTGTCTACATGAAAAAGTAGGAAAACGTTCCTGGCATATTCTTTAACAACATGTAAAACTGAAGCACATTAATGGTAAATAATACCAGATGTGGGGCCAACTGAGACATTACTGACAGCCAAAAAGTAGGAAATCCTACTAATGTGGGAAATTTGACATCCCTGTAGATATGACAGGGTGCATATATCATTTATAAAAAAAATAAAAATGCAAATTGATTTAGCATCTTATGCCTTTTTACTCTTCATCTCATTCCTCCAGTTTTTCTTGGAATCCCTGGTCTCCATTTTTTATCAACTGCACACACAGCCAGAAACTGAGATGTCTTAAAACGTTTGTATCAGCAGACTGAATCAGCAGCTGTATGACCTGCTTTGGTGATTTGCACTGCATCCCTGTTTGCTTACCTCCTGGGCTTCATTAGAAACCACAGTAATAATCAGATCCTGCATGGCTTCCCGAGCTGTATTTATATCATCACCCAACTGATCTATCGCTTTTAGAGTATAACTTACAATCAATTATCATCTTTTGAAAACGTTTCTATCGTGGACGAGAGAAAGCAGTTCTAGTTGTGGCATGGAAAAATAATGAAACAGTTAGAAGTTTATTTTGTTTCCTTTGCCAACAGCCCAGATTGATAAGGTTTTGTTTTGCTTTTTTGGCCAAGGTAGTAAGAGAAAATATCATAGCAGCTATAAACTACCAACAAAATGTGCAGTTGATGCAATATTGTAATTGTTAACCACTTACACCATAAATATTGATAATTCTTACACAGATTGGCCTATATCTCTTAAAACCAGTTATTCATGGCTCATGTAAACTACACACATTCTTTCTTGAATCTCTGGTAAAATAAATAAGTGTGTGTATGTGAGGTACAATACATACCTGCAGGGCAAACTAAGGTCACTTTCGCCACCCTCTCAGGATGATAAGCGGTGTAGACACCAACGATGGCACCACCAAGTGAGGAACCCACCAGGTGGACTTTTCGGTCAGACAACTCCATAAGATCAAGAAACTATCGAAAAGAAAATAAGACACTCATGATATTTTGGCCATAAAAAAATTCCTTAATGCCTAATAAATTTTCCCCAAACAGTAAGACTGACACAAAAGTGAGTTAAGAAAATTGAATTGTCTCAAACACTGCCTGTTTACATTTAATCTTTTACAATGATAATAGCAATGCTTTCATTCTGATGCCGTTATCTCTACTGTGCTAAAATTAGTGGCCCCTGTCAGCTGTTGACAGATAAACACTCATATTCATATTACTGATGAGATCTTGTATTTTCTGTACCTAATTGCAATTGAAAAACTGCACTGTCAGCTAAAGAGACCATGCAATATATGATCCTATACCCGGTTCAATTCCCCCTCCACTGGTGCACTGTATTATTACCTAGTCCTATAAATTCAGAGTCAATGAAACAATAACTTCCATCACATTCCATACTGAATTTCATACATTAAATCTGGCCAATAAAATACACAGACTTCAAGAGCCACAAAACTCCATATCCAGTCAATTATAAAACTGTGCCAGAGCAAACAGGATACAGGTATAAATAAAATGATAATTCTGACAAGTGCAACAAATTATGAAAAATTTTCATCTGAATGTCTTTTGTGTATTATATCAGATATAGCCTACTGTAAATTTTTAAGATCTTTCTGCAGTGACGTCTCTCTGAAACGGAGGGCGTCCAGTCAAAATGCAAGCTGAGAAGTCAGCACCAAGTTCTCTACGAATAAAGTGATGTTAAATTGGAACATAATGTTGTCAGAGTTAAGTTGCACTTAAGATTTTTACCTTGTTGAGTGTAGTCATAATATATTCCAAGCTCAGTTTAACTTCTACACCGGGAATTGAGGAAGCTCCATGACCAGGTAAGTCTAAAGCCACCAGGTGCAAATCAGCTGGCATATTCTGTCAAATTGGATAATTTATAAAACTGTGCTCACTGCTCTGATTCGAAAATGAGTATCAATGAGTTTTAAAAACAAGGCTGTCTAATTGGATGATCTAAAATACATGCAGCTGTTCGCATCATTCATTTTTTTTTACCCTCTTTCTCTCATGAGCCGATTCAATTACTTTCAATCAATGCAACCAAAAAGCATGTTCACCCTCTTCACTTCCACAGACATAATATGAATTAATCTTCAGGGGAGCTTTGAGGGGAAAAATGGGAGTGCATATTTTGGTGATATAACAAATGCTGCAGTCATATCAGAAAGGGTAGCTCAATCCTGTTTAGGTAATTTATACACGTATTATTACTTCCTGAACAATTCTGCAATATGCCAGGTTACATCACAGAAATACAAAAAGTAAGGACTAAAGTTACATGACAGATAAAAACAGTACCCAAGTATTTAAGAATAGTGCGAGCACCTACGTAGCAAACATGTGTTTATTCAAAAACCATCTGTAAGAGTAGGAGGTTGAGCAGCTGGCTAAGCATCACAAACACTGGAACCCTATGCTGACAAATAAACATCTATACATGAAATCAGGCGCTGGTCTATTTTTGAGCTCACAGATTTACTAATATGAAATAAAAACTTATTAATTTTGCTGTCTTTGTTCTACCTTGCATAGAAGAAAAAATATGGGAAATTAACGACAGAGGGGGGATCTGCTGTGGCACCTTAGCTTAGCCAGAAAACTGCCAATCAATTTTGTTTATTCCTTTTGATCCTCATTAGGTTCAAGGAACTGAATTACAATTTTTGAATTTTTATTTGATTACAGCAAATTTAACTCTGAAATGCATTTGTTACTGTACATATAAGGGCTTTTGTGGGAAAAAAATGCATTTAAAAATTCACCCACCATTAAAAAAATTGTCTTTTGTCCAGTCGCTCTGATTTGATAAAAGTAATTTCATCATGTTGCACTTATAAATAAATATGTGTGTGTGTTGTTCTGTGGCATCATTAACTCAATATAAGAAGATATCCAATTTACAGAAAATAGAAATATAATGAACAAATTTGTGTCCAGATGAATGAATCTTTAAGCAGAAATGAAATACCTCTTTATTTACAGGTACTTCCAACTTGAATATGCCATGCAGTTTCTATGATTCACTCACCTTAATAACTGGAACCCACTGATCTTTGGAGGATGTGTATCCATGCACAAATATAATGCTGGTTTTATCTGGAGAGGGGGTTCCCCTCTCACCATAACAGAAAATCATGTCTTCATCACCAATGTATTTTATCTTCAGGTTGGCCCTCATCTGCCGGACGCTGAAATTTTATTAACAGATGTTGATGTCTGAGAGTGAGACTCAGGCGAATCACTCAGTTCACCATGATGTAAATTTGTAATGGACAGCTAACAGAGGTCAAATGAAGGAAAATTTTGAACTTCTTTTTTTTTTTTAAAATCATTTTCAGTATCCTTTAATATTGCAAATATCAAAATATATAAGCAAGGAATACCTATACTGAGCCCAAGTAAGAAGTAAAATGCTTAGCAGATATCAAACTTTAATCAATACATTTGAATAAAAACTGAAACTTTATACAGAGTGATTGGTTTCCTAAAGTAACAAAGTAAAGATTCTAAATTTCATAAAAGTCTTTGAATGGGTAGCATTTAATTTAAGCCTCATTGTCCATCCAAAATGGTACAAAAAAAAACTACTGTAAATATATTCATATATGGTTGTTAATGGGTGCAAACCAGCAACTGCACAATCAGGTCAATTTTTTTTTTTTGTGCTCAAATTGTATTGCAACTTGTGTTGCATAATATGTGTAAATATCTCCTAAAATATTAATTATGAAACTCTGAAATTTGCCCTGTGATTTAATCACACTTGACCACCTCTGCTGCGCATGCCATGAATCTGCAAGGGGAGGTAATCGACTGCTTGTACCTTATTGCTGTTCATTTTGTACCTGACATAGTAGTTTTAATCCACATTGAAAAAATGGTTTGAGTGAGAGATATTTAATCTCCGCATAGTTCATGTCAGTACTAACTTAATCAGATGCTCCACTACAAGACTGTGAATTACACATTAATCATTTACTGTGTACAAATCTACTGGCCCAGTGGAAAGTTTCTCTTGTCATGCATATTACATGGTTTCCATCAGCATCAGTCAGTCACCTGCTGAGGTTGCACAACTTCCAGATTTTGAACATACTGGTTTATTCAAATGCCCTCTTCATTTAAGTGCTCTCTTGTGTTTTCAACTCTGTCTTGACACATTCTCCTCTCACTTTTTTCTCTATTGTTCTGATCCCTCTTTGTTCCTAGACAGATATGCCCCAATTTTAACAACTCGCATTAGGTGCTATCCCTGGCCACATGTCAGCCCATATGTTTCTTTCTTTTCCTCGTTACAATGAAATGTAAGTAAGGACAGGTGCACATGAAAGATTACACAGGACAATAATCCAAACAAGTCAATGCTCTGTACAATGTAAAAACTAGTGCTGGGCATCCACCTGGATTTTGATACATTGGATTTTTGAATTACCCACTTGGCATTAACTTGGTCAAAATTGGGTTTTATCCATTTCCACAGTGATCTGAAAAACTGGATTTTTGAATTATCTAGTTCATAATAACTGACTGAGTTATACCCGTTTTCTAGGCAGGGACCTGCAAACTGATTTCTGTTCTTGAATTAAATCTACTCTAGGATAGCGAGCCGCTTGGCTACCTTATAACACACAACTCGTCCGTCAGCTCTCCCGCTCAGTCGCAGTTTTGTGTCTGCCTCGCTTGTGCGCAGCACGCACGTTTAGCCCTCCCACCCCTTCCGCTCATCACAAACCCAGGATGGAGTGCAGCATAATGAACTGTTGTTTCATTGTTTTGGTTTGTGTTAAATTTTATGGCCAGTTTTACGAGACAAGCATAATACTACACAGTCCTAAACACCCCCCTTGGGGGGCTCGGGGATTATAGGCAGGTTCTCTGCTCCCACCTGCTGGCAGTGTAAGCCCACCATTAGTGGGGTGTCTCCCATGGAGTGCCAACCTCAACATTCTAGGGAAAACATCTCTTCTCTCTCTCCTTGCCCCTGTCTTCTGTCCCGCTCTCTTTCCTCTGTTCTTCTTGACGTGTAAACATATCTTATACAATTTTACATAATATAGCCATAATTGTGCTGATGTGCCAAACTCCAACACAAACAAACAAACAAACAGTTCTAAACACTATTAAACATGCTGACCTATACAAGGATAGTCCGACCGTTGCACCACATGTTGTAAAAAAAAAATAAAAATCCCATACTCGTTCATTCAAAGGCTTCTCTTAGTCTCTATCTTTTCTGCATGCTGTTGTTTCTTTATTTCATAGTTTGTTAAAGTACAGAATCATGACACCTTCAAATACCAACACATGACAAAGTATAATTAATGTTTCAAGCAGTGTAGTCTGTCGTAGCTAAAATGACATTTCTAGATCTAGTCCCTTCAAAAAATCGAGAACTCAATAGCTAGAACTAACAGTTCTACCAATGAGTTCGTTTGCAAGGCCCTACTTGCACTGGAAGAGACACCTAATAATAGATGTAAGTGTGGGTCTAAACTGGGCAGCGATCCTTTACTTGCTTTTATAAGCTGACTTGTTTCAGTACAACGAACCAGTGCTAGGCCTAGTCCCTTCTCGCCCACTCAGCCGCAGTCAAACATCAGTTTCTCTTGCTTACGCACAACGCTCGCGTTTACCCTCCCCCCCCCTCCTCCCTTCCGATAGCACTGCTGAGAAGTGCAGCACGCGAATTGTTGCTTCACTGTTTTATTTCCAATTTTACAACACGAGCACATACTAAAGGTAAACAGTGGTAAACACTAGTAAACATGCTGACCTATACCAAGATAGTCCGACCCTTTTAACACCTTAATACGTATATTGATATCTCCCATGCTCACTCATTCAGTTGCTTCATAAATTTTGTCTGCATGTTTTTGTGTGCTTTATTTTGGCACTTTATTAAAGAACAGAACCATGTCAAAAGGTTCGCTGGCGCAATATGTTACATTTGGCTATTCATGTATCATCATACTCAGGTTCTCTGTTGATGGGTATCATCTTCAGATACGGATAAACTATAAATTAGCTTAATATTCTTTCAAGCTTGGTTTGTAGTACAGTCTGTTTTTGCAATATATTAAGCAAAGCAACTCGGCACTTAATTCAGTTGCAAACGCAGTCTGCAATTTTATTTATTTTCAACCTTTTTGGCCCCACGTGACAGTTTACAGTTCACCATTGATCCTAGATATTGTCTGTCACTAACAGTCTGTGGTCCCAATTCCCCCCTTTGAAATCCTGCCTGTTATGCCCTGCTCGCATTTGGATAAACTGGAAAACTTAATTATTTAAGTTCAGCTTTGGAACTGGTTACCCAAATTACGATCCGGATTTCCGCCCAGCACTAGTAACAACCACTGGCAGTAGAATGATTTCAATACCATCATTTTTTAAAAGTATCGTATGAGTATTATTTACAACTTCTTATCAAACTTAAGTCCAGTTTGTCGATCACTGAACAAAAACAACAAAATCTTACAATGAATTCTAAGACATATTGATATATATATAACCTGAATTTTTCACAATGGATCCACATTGTTGTGTGGAAATGTAATTACTTGTACCATGCTAATGGCTATCATGCCATATTTTTTCCTTAAAATAAAATAATAAGGATTTGGACAGCATGTGGTGAACGCAAAACAGTTTCTTTCCTTCTCCTGTAAAGGTGCTCATTTCGCAGTTACCCAGTTTGCACCTGACAACAACGATATGTGATAGGCCGGGATACTCTGGTGCTTACAGTACCAGATGCTATTTCAAAATATAATTTCAAGCTAAAGGGGTCAAAATAAGGCTTTTTTTTTTTTTTCATAAATTCTCTTTCTCTTGCTGGTTTCAACAAAATAATGACAACAAAATAAACATTGAACAAATTTATTTAACAACTTCCAAACTCATAAATCACCACAGCAATCGACTTCAAATTCACATTTATTCATGATAAAATTTTAAAAAACTAGAAGAGAACTGATGGCCTTTGTGGGAAGATAGGTCAAACTGATATTGCCCTACAACCTAAAGTGTGTGGCAAGCATGCACACCTCGATGTTGGATGATTAAACTGAAAAGTTACTCACAGAAAACGTGTTTGATGTTTTGATCACATCATTCTATTGAATGTACAATTCAGATCAAACACTCTCACAAGTTTACTATTCAATATTATCGCCTTTTCAGGATAGCTATGCAACAATGTTGTGAAACGAGTTTCATATCAATACATTCAGTAATTCTCATGAAAAGGTTTGTTGCAGATTTAAACAAATTATAGTATAGTGCAAAAATTTTGGTGCCATAGAATAATTCTTCGGTATCCCTGGCTAAGGAGATATTATCATGTTGCTGAATTTAAACAGCAATTTTCTCATAATATTACATTTCAAGCTTCCTGGGGGATAATTCATTTCCACTGACCATAAGTCGCCTTGCTGTAGATCTTACAACTGTCAAATACAGTACATGAAAATGAATGTCAGAGAAGTCCTTCCAATGGTACAGTATCAGAAAGCATAATTTGCCCCAAATGTACCTTAATCTCTAACTGTCACGTTGCGCCTTACAATACATGTCACTGAAGTAGAAAATAAACACCGCCAGAAAACAGCAGCTTTTTGTGACTTCAATGACATTCAAATTAACCTTTCCTTTGAAATCATGGATGTTGGGAATCAATCCCAGGATGTCTGTAATTTATAATACAACTTACCTGAAGTTACTTACATAATGTAGAAATAAGCAAATTAAATAGAATAAAAAAGAAAGGCTGAGAGAAGGGCTATCTATATAATATATCATTCTGGCAAAGGATTTATTTCATGCACCCATCACAGGACTGCCTAAAACAACATCCTAATTCCAATATACTATTGTTTGGCTTTTGTATACTTAAACGTGGAAATAATGCCTTTCGCACTATATTTTTTTATTCAAGTTTCAAAATAGTTTTGTCAGAAAGATCTTTTTTTACAACACCTGTAGATTTTTGTTATAGCCAATTGATAGATTAGCATATAAAAAAAATAGTTTTCCCACATTTTTTCCCAGAACATTGTTGTAGGTCAGAATCTCCAGACCTACCTTAGGGCCATTCGAATCAAGTAGTGGGGAAGACAGTAATAGAGGATGAGGAAAGTACATATCAGGACAGCCACAATTCCTAGTGCAACTGCTGCTCCCATCAACCAAGGATCCATTGTTGGCTGACTAAGACTGAGACTGAGAGAACACAAAATCCATCTGATTATCAAAAATTTATTCAAATGGAACACAAAAACTTGAAAGCACAGGTAATGAATAAATTACAAATGAAATTGTTTATATATACAGTCGAGCACAGAAAACTTGAACATAGACACCTCGAATTCATGGAACTGTTAAATGCTGTTATTGGCCCTGTTAAAATTCCTCTGCTTTTCTTGTGTTATTAACAGGCATTTCTCAAACTCACGGCTGTTTCTGAGAGGAGAGGAAGTTTCCAACTGATGGTAATGAAATTTCATGTTGGGTTTCAGGGTGGTTGCTGAGAGGTGTGAAATGCATTCACATATGACCAGCCCATTGTAAATTCTGCTGTTACTGGTTATGACACTGTGAAGTGTTATGCCACATGCCGAGTGTTGAATGTGAATGTGCTGTATTATGGATTTTATATGCTAGAGCAAGTGTCATTTATCCAAGCCACAAACTTGCCCGCAGTTGCCAACCTTGCACAGTCCTTGGGAGGTGGGGGGTGTTATCTTGATAAAATGTCAAGTTCAAATCAGTCATGCCATGACTTGCTGTTCCCAGTGTTTGAAGTGGGTAGCAGCAAAGCAACACAGCAATTATAGCAGTAATTATGTCATCAGAGTCAGACGAAAGGTGTGATAATCGACAATGGGGACCAATATACTGATTTTTTTGCCCTGTCACTTTGTTACTGGGCTGTGATTAACACCCTAGGCAGCTAATGTTACTGAACAAAACAAAATTGATAAATGGAAGCCAAACATCTTAGAATGAGAACCTCTACATTATTTTACAAGCTGGCATAATGGTGTCTCCAGCTGAGGGTAAATCTGGTGCAATCATGATGTTTGATTGCGAGGAGGATGAATTTGATGAATTAACCCCATCAGCAAAGCTCAACTTCTTGCCATCAGCTATGCGCTTTGTCCGAAATGAATCATACCAAAATAAACACACAGTACAATCCCTAATTGATCAACTGCCATCAAAAGGACACCAAACGTGCTGGCTCTGATGATTTAATTTTGAAGCGGTCATAACTGAGGCGTTGAACTGGACACTTTCAAATTTGAAATTCTCCTGTAACAATTAAGCACAAACTTTCTGAATGGTATGGCAAATCTTCTTAAATGTTAATTCCAAAATACAGATGTATCCCATCTTTGAAATCAAAGCATAGTCTTTTCTGGGCTCTGATGTCTTTTATGTACTGAGCCCTCGCACCGCAAACTCAGCATAATCTGCTAATCTTAGGTTCCAACTTGTTTATCACTACATATGTTTGTAAAGGTATTTTTAAAATATTTAACTCTGCATTGTAAAGTGACAAAAAAGACCTTCATGATTTGTATACTCAGTTAACATGCAAAACCTTAATAAAGACAAGGAAAGAGGTGGTCTGCAATAGTTCTGCAACACTGAATATTTTATAAGAGTATTTTCAACTGAGCATAGAACAAGCTCATGGAAGAGTGGTACTTTATGGGAGCGGAACAGTATGGGTGCATAAGAGTTTGCAAAGTGGAGTTTTAAAAAATTCATATGACATCACAAAACAAATATCCGTCAACTATTTTTGCACCTTGTTGTGGAGAATTTCTTGCTCAACAAAGTGATGCTTATCAGTTCAACAGGCAATGATATTTACTCTTGTTCCAGACATTTTCATTAAAATTTCCATCATAAAACTTATTCCAGTTGACAATCGATCATGAAGTTCTACGTGAAGTTGAAATATCTACCCATCAATTTTTAGCTTGAATCAAACATCCAAGGATGCAGAAAAAAAATGCACTTTCTTGTAGTATGAGTTCAGTTTTGACAATAAGCTGCAAACACAAAGAATTAAATCATAATATGAACAAGAAACTAAATGAAATCTTATTTCCATCCTGCTTAAGCCAAAAAAAAAAAAAAACACTTGCCAGATCAAGCTTGCTTAGGGTATCAAATTACAGGGTCTTACCAGCATGCCAGTAGCTACTGCGTAGCGGGCAACAAGTGAGCAATTAGTCTCACGTTTACTCCTTGCCTGAAGTTCGGACTTCTTGGCCTCATTAGCAAAAAACAACAGTGAACTCTCAACAACATAGATTTCTTAAACAACTTTATTATCTTCTACCGAATCTCAAAGCGGTAAATGCCTCGTTAGGCCCATTTTTAGTCTGGCCTTCTGCATCCAAGGCTGTTGCTTTGACGATGAGAGAAAAATGTGCAGGAGAGGTAAGGGAAGGCATACATCTAAATTCTGGCCTCATATTCTGGCCTCATCGAAGGTAAACCACCAGAAGGGCCAATGTGGTAATTAAGTGGGATAGTTGACTATGCTGCATACGCTGTCTGTATTGCAAGAAATAACCATATCCTACATAATCTGATGCACGCACAGCTAGGTAGCGGGGAACACACCATTCAAAAGACAATGAATGATGCCATGAAGATGAACTCAGAGGGGTGCTAATTCCCAGAATACTATTAAGATCGGGCCACATTAATGCTGTCAGGGCTCTGTCCCCTTAGCAGTTCTTCTACACCTTGATAAAAAGAGGCATTCATAGAACTCTCGAAAAACGGAAATCTCTATACATTTTCAATCCCTGATGAAATTTTAGTTTTAGTGCTCGACTGTATAAATAAATAACATTTGTTATACATAATAACATCTGTAATGAATACAGTCTATCCTGACACAAAGATCAGTAAATAGTGACATTCATTAATTCTCCAAGCTGTTACAGCAAAAGTTTATAAATGACATTTATTCTAACAAAAAGTAGGGAAAAAAATCTGTGCCAGGAGGCAAAAATGCACAGACTTGAGAAAATTATATGTAAAATATATGTCTGGAAACTCTATCAATTCCTTTGACATGAAAGCAAGGTCTCATAACTTTACAAATGAAAGTAGGTCAAGAAACACTGAATAAACATGGATGATCCTGAACAGTGATAGCCTCCTTCTGGCAAATAAAGTGGCAATGTGCCTTGAAGTGCCAGAACGCAAGTGGAGATATTACGGACTTTTCATCCTCCAACTTCGTTTCATGAATAATAGTTGGGATACACTGGTTGGTCTACCATAAAGAAAAAGGATGGCTAAATCATAAGTTTTCATTGTGTGACGATAACAAATCAGCCATAACATCAATATCAAAATGCGTCATTCCAGATACTTTTCTTTACAAGGCAAAATTCTATTCTTCTATCCAGTTAAGCTTGATATTGAAGAAAAATTCTAAGACAAATTTTGTGAGTTGTTTACTAGTTAAACTAAATGAACACAAATGTTATGCACAGTATTAACCACTTCACTGGTAATAATATATGAAGGATGGCCAGAGAGCAGTCTTGTATGTGCATTCATGATCATCTCATCACCAGCCACCCCCTTTACCCCTCTGATCTAATGTTCTGACCACTGACAAGCATTTCGCATCATATGTATTTTATATAAATTGAATCTTTTGTTATATGGCGCAAGCTGATGATTGGAAATGATTTAGCTGCCAGCAATGAAACCCAAATCAGGCATATGATCTGCTTGTTTATAATGTAACAATCACAGCTTATCTCACTTCTATTATAAACTAAAGATACTCTTCCAAAACAATTAGGTATTTTTTTCAAAATCACATGACCTAGTGAACATTGCTCACATGTGGCTTTGTTTACTTGCTCTGC
>JBCAUA010558305.1:0-16522 GCA_038406235.1 Peronia verruculata | reverse complement strand
GGGTTTTCGGTCTTAGTGTCCTGTCACCCCCCCCCCCCCGCCCCCCGCAGAACCCGCGAGTCGATCCCGGCCACTCCATGAGCAGACGCCATACCCATTGAGCCACGGCGTCCCCTGAATTCACGGTCTCCCTGGAGATTTTTTTTAAATACCAGAGGAGAACCCACGGCCTTTGTGGGAGTTTTTTCAAATACCCTATAATAGGTCAAACAGATACTGCCCTGCGACGTAAAGTTTGCACCTGGATGTTGGTGTTTTATAAATGATTAAATTGAACGTTGCCCAAAGAAAACGTCATGTTTGTTGTTTTGGAAGCGCTGCCAGAGACCAAAAAAAAAAAAAAAACAAACACACACACACATTTTCATGATTGTGAATTTTTCAGAATTTTTTGTGACATACAACGTAACCAGCAAAACAGTGATTTTTTCCTTCTTTACAATGCTTGTTTATACCTCTTGTTCTTGGCAAATAGAAGTAATTTGGCTGATGGTCAAAATGACTCATTATTGTCGCCTTTACAGAATCACGTCAAACTTAAAAGCTTTTTTTTTTTTTTTTAGGATTTATGTAAATGGGAACAGATATTTATGCAACAATTCTTATGCCAAATTTTATAAAGGAAAGATTCAGTAGCTTTTGGGTCTAACATTTTAATGGGTTTGTCGCAGATTCATAGTAAAGATATACATGTACTACATAATATACGTCAGCGTCAGAACTGTATGTATAATGAAGTTGTTGTCCATGTTGCTGCTTGTGCTATTGCGGCTACTCCAGTGTTTATATTGGTGCTAGTACCACAGTCTTATTGTCTTCACAGAGTTTGGAGCTCCTTGCAGAACAGCGAAGACTTCCAAAAGGCTTTCCAATGTAAACCAGGCCAGTTTATGAACCCGTCTTCCAAATGTTCAATTCTGGAGACCTGAAATAAGTCATGGCCAACACCGTCTTAGAAATTATGGATTCATTTACTTTCGACTATTGGATTTTCCCATAAACCAATCGGTCACACATCTCCTTCGAAAGTTTATGTTTTAAATTTTGTGCTGTGTATTAACTTGTAAATATATATATTTAATCACATTTTTGAAAATAGTATTGAAAGAGATGCACTATAATTTGGTAGATAGGAAAATCATTCCGAAAATTTACACATAATTTACTATATTGCATAGATCTTCAAATCCAGAATTTCTCATCAGTATGTTATCAAGCAACGTTGATAACATAATCACCTCTCTTGTTGAACAAATACTAGACATGAACGGATAAAGAAAAACACCGTGATATTTTGGTCACTTATAATCAATTTAATTATATTGCTCTTGTTTCTCCCTTTTTTCATATGCACACAGAGGTTAACTTCTTCACCTTTCGAACACTTACATAAAAGCGTATATCTGATAGTTTCATGTTATTTTTAATACAGAATTGCCAGGCAGGTTTAAAAAAGTTAAGAGTACCATCCCTTGACCCCCTAAGAGGGGAAATTGTCTTGGCCATTTCAGACCGCATCGCCGCAGTGCGGACATCACATTCCTGCATTTGGCAGATGCATGTTTCAGGATGTAAGTGGGAACAAAATCAATCTAACAGTTGAACTCCTGAAGCTTCATGAAGTTACTTATCATGAATGTATAAATCACTTTGGTACTCAAAACTTCACAAATCACAATCAAGAACACCTAATTTATACTACTGCATTTCCCGTATGGTTCTCTATGTCCCAACGTGTGCTGAAATACAAACTGCTTAACGGTTTAGTGGAAAACCGTAAATACCCTGTACCAAAAGGACTGCTAACTATGTACTTAACAATAACGATAGGATGTCTTTTTGTGATTGTTTGTTGTTTATTTGTTTGTTTGCTTATTTGTGTGATGTTTTGATGGTTAATTGTTTTGCATTTTTGCTATTTTTTTTCTTTGAATCCTCTTCAGAGTTTTTATTTTGTTGTTGCTGTTGTTGTTTTGTTGTGATTTTTTACCTCTCATGTATTAATATTGGAGTATTATATATTATTACCCGAGATAGCACTGCTTGCATTACATTTACCGATTTTGGAGGGACTTTAACCCTTAAAGGACTGGCTATGCCCAGCACTATTATTCCATCAGGACTGGCCATGCTTGGAAAATTCCTTAATTTTAGGCCGTCAAAAAAAAAATAAATAAATAAATAAAAATGTATAATATTCACAGCTCTACTTCCGCTTCGTTGGTTTTCAAAAACAAGGTAAACAGAGCACTGTCTGGTGTGGGAGATATACACAGTCGGGACTCTGCATCGTGTGACCTGCGGTGGAAATATACGTGAGTGGTCCTTTAAGGGTTAAAACGGTTATTTTCTTTCCTCATTTACTGCTACCTACGGCAGTCACTGTGTTGTGAATGATTGTCGAATGCATGACCAGTGAGTGTGTGTGAGATGGAGTAAGACTAAGAGCTCACACCCAGAGCATCTCTACTGTCTCCATCCGCTTCATTCTCGGCTCCTTCTGATGAGCTTCTTTTCCAACAGCTAGATTTCTTCCCCTTGCCGAGTACAAGAAAAGTGGCACAAGCATTGTAAGAAAAAGAAAAAGAAATCGCCGTTTTTCTTGGTATATGAAAGAAACAATTCTGAGAGAAAAAACATATCGCCATGAGCAAAAAAAAAAAATGGTTTGACATGTGTGGTTTTTTTTTTTTTTACATGTTTGTTGTGAGCGTCTGTTATGTGTGTGTATAGTGCAGATCTGACTGATATCTACCCTGCCTGCCCGATCCCTTCCATTCCTACCTACAGAACGGAACGACATAATCAGGCAATTTGAGTTTTTGAATATACCAAAACTGTTGAATGTACAAAGCTAGGGATGTCTAAGCCAAGCTCTGTCTTTTAGCTCTGACTGTGATGAGATTCAAGTTGTTATTGAGTGTAGTTTGAAATGAAACAACAAATTACAACTTTACTTTCAACATACCTGCTCTGCCAACCTTCAAGCACAGCACAGACAGCGAATAAAGAAATCCTGGACCACTCATTCCACAAGTTAATATTTCTTATTCTTTTATTCTTGGAAGAAATGGCAATAAAACAGTGAAAGAAAATAACAATTTAGTTATAAATTTGTACAATCAGATAAAATGAAATTATATCAGTGTTACACCAAAGCTTGAAAGAATAACAGAGTTATTATTATAGCTCAGGTTGAAACAAAATAAAGTCTCTCGCAGCCAGTCAAAATGAGACATAATGTCAATTTTTTTCACCATATGTTTTTTTTTTTTTTTTTGTATCATGTGAAAGCTTATTTCATACCCTTTCAGATGGCGAAAAGGTTCTGAGCCAGAGATACTGCAGTTTAAAGAGACCTGCAGCAATGACCGTAATTTCGAGAAAATCGAGTTTAAGTGAAGGGTCGATGGCATAAATTTGTATACCTATCTTACAAAACCCCCATTTTTAAAAAAAAAACTATTTATATGTAACTATTTAAACATCGAGAGTAAAATCGATATTGTTTTATTCAGAAGTGAAAGTACTGTCGATTTCTGAAATTGAAAAATAAACCAAAAAAAAAATCGATGTCTGATCCTCCTCATCACATTCAAAGCCCGATTTCTCGATTCTAGCTCTGCGAATTACGTCTCATTTCGACTGGTATCACGACAAATGTGAATACAGCAACAATAGTGACATAATTCACGGCTGTTTAATACAGCACAAAATGTTTGCATACTCGTGAAGAAACAAAAACTTTAACACTTCTCTAGTATGTCACTGATGCCTAGTGGTATCTCATGGCGTGTTGGTAAATGTGACACAGGAGAACTAGGTCTAGAAGTACAAAGATCCATTTTGAAATAAGCAATTTGTTATGTGGGCATTTACTTTTTTCATAAGTCTTTTAAAATAAAAAAAAAAATTTTTTTGCACCTTTGACGTTCCAACTGATGAATGCTATTTTCCCTCCTGAGGATCGGTTCTTTTGAGATACTAGAAGAGAACCCACAAACTTCTTGAGAGACTTTTAAAATATAGCCCTGCTACTTAAAGTGCGGCACGCGTGCGCACCTCCTTATGCATATTTTTGTTGACTAATCTGAAAAGACTCAGAGAAAACGTGTTTTGAACGCGTCATACTATCAAACGTGCAGTTCGGATCAAGCATCCTCGCGAGTTTATTTTTCAATTGCTATTGCATCTTCAGAAAAATCTCAAAGATAATAAGCTTTTTTTTTTTTTTCGGGTTTAAGTACATAAAACACAGATCCATATTCATCAATGCTTTGTGGCCAATTTCATTTGGATCCATTCAGCAGTGTTCGAGTCCATTTTTTTTTGCTGCAGATTTATGTTATAGATAACATCAGTTTTTTTTTTTGTTGTTTTTTTAAGTCGGTTTTCATCTTTGATAAACAGAAAAATCTGCCGTATGGCGTAGACAAAAAATCTCTAAAGTAACATATGGGGAAGAAACATATATTCTTTGTTAAATCTCACGGTCTGATATCATTATTACCTGGGATTTTTCTTGACTTTTCTATTCTCACTTAACACTTTTCATTAATTTAATATCTCATCAACTAAAACTGGTGCTGACCATCCAAGTTGTAGGATATTAACAACTTAAGAAATGTCGATATGGAGCAACTTTGCACTGTGACTCTTTCCAAGCAAGGAGTTTCCTTCATGGAGGGTAGATTTTGGTTCAGTTGTCTATTCTCAGATGATTATTTATTCCCCCCTGGGAGGGGGGGGGGTTATAAAAAAGTAGGTTCTCTGCTCCCACCTGCAGGTGGTGTAAGCCCGCCATCGGTGGGGTGTCTCCCATGGAGTGTCATTCTCGACATTCCGGGGAAGACATCTCTTCTCTCTCTCTCCTTGCTCCTGTCTTCTGTCCAGCTTTCTTTCCTCTTCTTCTTCTTCTTGACGTGTACACGTATCTTACCGTGACACAGAATAGCCGTAATTGTGCTGATGTGTCGTTAAACCCCAACAAACAAACTATAGACGGCAGATCGGAGTGACTGCGTTAAGTTACCGTAAATGAATACACAATTTATGTCGATCTCTCTATCTTTGAATCTCATTTCTTATGGTCTGTTTGACATAGTATCACGATAGCACATTAGTATTAGATCTGGCTGGTGGTCAAGTCAGTTTCTGTAAATAAAAAATAAATTTAATGACTCCGCGTAGTAACCATCTTAACTAGGTGTAATAACACTGATGTTCTGTCAGTTTATAGGGCACTCGCTGCTTCTGTGAAGAAGAAAAGATAGTGACATGACAGTACACAGGTAGGCTGTCTTGCTTGTCATGCCGTAAATTTAACAATAATAAACGAACAAGCATTGACACTACAAGATAATGAAAGATCGAAAATACCGAACAAGACAACCTGTATATGATAACAACAATATAACCGGCACCAATAACAACAATGATAACAACAATAACAACGGCAACAGCCTGTGCATGTAACAACGACGATATTAACACCACCAACACCAACAACAACATTAGCAACAATAAGAGTAACAACAACAACAGCCGGTGCTTGATAACAACGACAATATCACCACCATCACCACCAACAACAACAACAATAACAGTAACAACGACACGAGCACGGAGTGACAGCAACCTGGCAGAAACGATATAATCAAACAGAGACTGGCCAGACAATGAGGGATGTAGCGAGGGACTAAACACACGTCTCAAGCAGGCTAGGGAAGCTCTTCTTCTTCTTCTGTCGCCAATACATGATTGCACTACCTCATTTCTCTAAAGCCGGCGATGGTAATGAAAGCTTGAGCTGAGATGAGCCTCGCATTGTACTCTCTCGACAATAGACCTGTTGTGTGCCAGCCAGACATGTAAGAGGTCAAATTATCCATCTCCTCCTCCCTTCTCAACCCTTTGCCCTTCTCTCACTCCTTTTCTTTTCCATTGCCTCTACCACTATAACGTAATGGAACACTTCAAAGTGAAACTGGTATATCTCTGGAGACGTGACCGTTACTAAAATCCACAGAGAATTGCAAGACAACCTTTAACCTTACTGTATTCAAGGCTTTTCAATCTTTTTTTTTCTTCCCAACATTCCTTTGCCCCCCCCCCCCCAATACACTCACACACAACGGGCTACTATAACATATGACACTTCAGGGTAAAGCCCCGTTATCTCTGGAGATATGACCGACGCTAAAAACCATGGAAAATTCATTTTGTAGAGAACTTAGACTGAAAGCCCAGAAGCTGCTGTTATGCTTTCATTTTATTTATTTATTCTCCAGCGCACACTCTTCTCCCCCTCCCCCCCCCCCCCCTCTCCTTCCTCTCTGTGATCGCACCATCAGCATTATTCATTATTGTCCTGTGTTGGACCCGGGCGTCATTCATCACCGGCTGGACGGGCTACCAAACAGCAGGGATAATTGTCTATCGCATTTGGATATCTTCAGAATAACGTTTTGGTTGTGTTTCCAAAGACTGGGTAAATGGTGTATTAACCCTTTCAAAATTTTCATTGCTAAGAGTAGTAAGAGTATAGATCTCTTTAGATTTTAAATGCGTGGCCAGTTTGACCAAAGGAAAGTTAATTGAATTTTGGGAAGTAAAGAAGTGTGTGTTTGTGTATGGTGTGTGTGTATGTGTGTGTGTGTGCGTACGTGTTGCGTGCGTGTTTGTGTTTAATTGTTTGTTTCTTACAATTATATACAGTGCGGCGAAGTCCGCGCCTCTATTTTTAGCTACTCTGCCTAAATCTCGCGAAATCCCGTTCCTGTAATCAAATGAGATATAATCATTCTCGCGAGATCTGAAGCGGTTCGGGAAAACCGGAGGCGCGGACTTCGCAGCACTGACGATAATTTTGATGGGACAGCGCTTTCCACCTCACTTTTGAGCCGATGTCTAACCGCCAAGGTTCTTTAATGTGCCTGACGTGCATATAACCAGCACTCTCTACTTAGTCCTGACGATTACTATGCTTACACAGTTGTTGGGAAGGTGTCCGTTCCCGCCCAGTTGTGAGTTCCGCACTAGAAATGGGTGTGGCAGTACAGCACATGACATCAGACATACGGAACTGAGCGACCAGGCTTGAAACATAGACATGATTACTTCGGGAATAGGACCGTTTCAGGGGAAGGTCTAAATTTTTCATAAGAGTTTGTAAGTGTAATTATATCTCCATTCAGATCTCCTTCTCTCTCTCTCTCTCTCTCTCTCTCTCTCTCTCTATATATATATATATATATATATATAAATCAATCAATCCATCAGTCAGTCAGTCAGTCTGTTTGTCCGTCCGTCCGTCCGTCGTTCCGTCCGTCCGTCTCTCTGTCTGTCTGTCTATCTGTCTGTCTGTCTGTTTGTCTGTCTGTCTATGTATTTCTTTTTCTGTGCGTATTTTATTTGCTGACGGAGAAGTTAATGACTTGCAGTGACCATTTTACCCTCATCACCTCAAGGCGACGCTATACTCTACATGTGTATCTTACACAGTGGTGATCGTATAGAAAGGTGTGAAGCTGACGTGTGTATTTACACTAAATTTATGGCGATAGAACGTGACGAGCAGGCGAAATTATCTATTCCATCAAGCTGTGCAAAATCGATTTTTGTTAACCTTTCCATACGGAAGGTAAAAAACCTGGAACATCTAAGAGCCCATTCTAAATATGGACAAAGAAACATCAGTGCTCTAATGTCTTGGAGGGATAATCTGTTGGTATCGATGTGCTCAGAATATGCAGAAAACATTTCAAAGACAAGATGATTCTTTTTAGTGCCTCAAACATCCTGTTTGGTAAAGGCATACGTGCTGAATGGGTTAATCTCAAGATGGAGCCGAGATCCGCGAATGAGCAAAGGGGAGACTACACCAGAAAACAAAACGGATAGAGATCAGATCAGTACACCAACACTGTTATTCATTTGCAGATACTTTAATAGGCTAAGCTCTCCATATACCGGCAGATTTAGTCATGAAAGACAATGTTGGAGCAGGAGAGGGCAGGCAATCCTAAGTTCTTTGCCACTATGGTATTAGTGGAGAATGCAGTTTGTCTCAATTATCTGCATAGATGAATTGACCCATAGTAGTAATAATAGTAGCAATATCTGTAGTAGTAATTGCGGTAGTAGTACTAGTAGTAGTAGTTGTAGTAGTAGTAGTAGTAGTAGTAGTAGTAGTAGTGGTGGCGGTAATGGTTGTGGTAGTGGTGGTAATACTAATAGGAGTAATAGTAGTAGTAGTAATAGTAGTAGTACTAATGGTGGTAGTAGTAGTAATACTAGTGGTTAATAGTACTATTAGTAGCAATAGAAGTAGTAGTTGCAGCAGTTGTGGTAATAGTAGTAGTAGTAGTAGTAATAGTGGTAGTAGTAATAGTAGTAGTGGTAGAAGAAGTAGTAGTAGTAGTAGCGATAACAACAGTAGCAGTGGTGTTGTGTTTTTCTAACAGTTGTATTACTAGAAGCAACAATAGTTATAGTACTTTCTGTATCTTCAGTTATACCAATAAAAACATGAACTGAGTTATTGAAAACCTACATGAACATTCAGTATGTCTGTCTATATTACTCATGTTGATATCCTCACCATAATTATCAGAAATAGAAGGACTGACTGCGAAAACAGAATTTATTAGCCTTGATGTTTATAACAACCTCATCGATGATGTCCCCACCTCGGCAGACATCTGACCAGGGCGATGGTTGTATCAGAGGGCATTGTGGTTCTCATCTTGACAGATTTACAACACTGGCGATAGGGATATCGGGAGGTGAGCCCATGAATTACTCAGCGCTCACAGTGGTTCGATTTGTTTCCTTACAACTTGCACTTTGTGTTAATTATGGCCACTGATAATAGGCCTCTCCCAATAGCCCATGCAGTGAGCAGATGGCGTCACCGTGCACGCTGGAAGTGTGTGAGTAAAGGTAGGAAAGTATGCAGCCATAGAGAGTCATGGACAGGGACTGGACAGAAAATATATCATAAAGTTACGTTCGTCCTGTATCGCGTGTAATTTTTGTAGTTAGTGGGTTTTTCATTTTTGTAGCCAACGGATCTTTCGTTTTTGTAGCAAGCGGATCTGTTATTTTTGTAGTGAGTGGATCTTTCATTTTTGTAACGAGCAAATTTTTCAGTTTTTCTAACCAGTGGATCTTTTAGTTTTGTAGCTAGTGGATCCGTCATTTTTGTGGCCAGTTTATTTTATATCATGTGTTTTCGGTCGTGAGCAGCTGTTACAGTTGTGAATGGTAGTGCTGTAAAAGAACTCTATGGCCTCAAATTCGGATAGAACCGACGATTGAAACTCCTGTTTGTTTTCTTAATTGCTCCATTTTTATAGCCAGTGTAACGTGTGTTTTATAAAGGTGGTGTATTTTTGTGACCTGGGGTTTCTGTATTAGCTTGTATCAAATGTTAATGAGGGCAGAGCAGTAATTATCACGGCTTTTTTTATATCCAGACTCAGGCTCTAGTGTGCGTCATCAGTATGATTTCATGGATTTTAACCTATTATCCCGACCAGGTTTTGTTGAGTTGAGTTGAGTCCGAATGTTGTTATAAATTAGCTGTGAGTGCAACAAACAGATGGTTAATTTAATGTTCTAAATGTGTTTCTGACGTCATAATAAATTCTATCACTTATATCTTTGTACAAGCAGCTTTTGCTGGTCGTCGCCGATATTTTGTTTGATTGTTAATTGTTTTTAATTCGAACCATAGAGGCATCTGCTTCTTGTCTGCCCATACTCACAGACACAGTTAAACACGTCAGATTTAAATTTGTAGCTGTCCAGGAATGTCATCATAAACAAAGAAATACCAAGTAATTTAACACTGTGTCTATTTCGAACCAGCCTAGTAACGAGAGACGCATCGCCCGTGGCGAAGAGACATGGAAGCCATAATATGTCAAACAAGAATATAAGATTCCTTATATTTTATGTTCGTCTTAGGTTATTATTAGTAGGTGAAAAGTATAAATAGAAAATAACAGGACAGATCAGATTCTGTCGGCTAACAGTTTTTACCACGAGCTGGCTATTTACGAGTTCTGCTGTTAAATCACTTTAATGTCAGAATACGGAGCCTACATAGTTTTATGTAGTTAATAGGAAATCACCAGGATATTTTCGTGTTATATTCGCACAACAAGTTAAACATCAGTAACACCAAGATGCAGATGGGTGTATGAATGGGCGGGGAAGGAAGGAAAAGGGGACGGGAGATTTCTATACCATACTATTGATCTGTGCTCACTCAAGGCATAGCATAGCCGTGCATACAGTACTCACCAACTTTAACAGAATGTATCTTTTATGACATGTTTACAGTTTCATTCAATTACAACATTTCTGCCAAGATTGGGAAACAGCCTAGAGCATCACTTCAAGCTGTGGAAGACGTATTTTATTTATTTATTTTTATAACAGACTGAACAGTGAGAGATCGTTTTGTTTATGTCCTCCCTGTGCCAGCCACAAGAGATGTTGAACAGTAGTGTAGAAAAAAATTACGAACATTTTCGAAAAATTCATAACTGTTAAAAAAAAAAAAAATCTTTTCTTCTTTTTGTCATTATGTTATCAACTCTTTAAGTGGTCAGTCTCTTCGCTTGAAACTTATATTACGAACCTTTTCGAAAAATTCATAACTTTTAAAAAAATCTTTTCTTCTTTTTGTCATTATGTTATCAACTAGTTAAGTGGTCAGTCTTTTGGATGAAAGTAGAAAAGCGATTGTTTTCTTCTCTACACTACTTGTTCAACAGTTACTGTTTCTGGTTAGGGAAATTAGTAGGGCTAGTCAAAACAGAACTTTTCTCGAAACAGTTTCAGGGGGAAAAAAAAAGACATTTTGACAAAGTACATAACAAAAGCCTCTCCGTTGTGTCCTCCCAAACCTGCCACATGGTGGGCAGTAGGACAATGGTGGGTAACAGACACAGGCGAGCAGTCCAGTGATAATGAAATGAGACTGTATTGACCGGACCAATCTAGTGGTACGCCGGGGAATGACCATTTGGTACATTGATTGATTTATTGGTCCTGAACCCACTGGAGCGAGACAATTAGTCCCAGGGGGTCAGGCTGTCCTGTTAGGACAGTGGTCAAGCTGGTGAGCCAACAGTGTCAGGGATGAGGGCCCTTACTGTTTCTATTCTTTTGCAAGGTCTGTTGGGGCTTTACAATCAAAGAGTGGGTGCCGGTTGGGGGGGGGGGGCAGTTCTTGGATTCTTTTGGCTGTAAGTGCTGCTCAGTTTCGTAAGAAAATTTTTTTTTTTTATTAAATTTTTCTTCTCCTTTTTTTTCCCCTTCTTTTACAAGTTTAGCCCGAAGTGTAGCGCCTCTGCCTACTCTTAAGTTGATTTTTATTTGCTACGAGTTATTTAATGTGCGTTATGTCTATTCTGGTCATAGGGACAGACGATAAACCTCCCAGCCTTGTAGGTTAGGGGACTGTTGGGCTATTTTTCATTCTTCCGGTTAGATTCGTACTCGTCTGATTGTGGGCGCCTCGTGGGAGAGGGACAGAGAGAATTGCTTGATTTGGTCACTTGGCCGTTGTCCGAATTGTTGGCACCTATTGGTTATTATGGTCTACTTGTCCAGCCGTTGTAGTCAAGATCGGCAATGGCACAGAAAGGTCGGAGGAATCCAGGCTTATAGAGACCAGAATACAACATCATATTCCTGAGTTCAGGTCTCGGTGTGCCAAACATCAGATCTTGGCTGTCTTGGTGGTGGTTAGTTTTCATTCTCAGAAAAAGTGGCAGAAAGTCATGAATAAGGCTAAGACACCAGGATAACGCAATCTGCATTCCGGATGGTTTTAAGGTTTATCATTTAACAGGTTCTAATTGTTTAGAAAGTGGTTAGTGATCAAACTGAGAAAAAGTTCCAGAATTTTTTATTAGGAAAGACGAGAATGAAACATTTGTTTTCTTGCTCTCAGAACTTATTATGGAAAGACTGTCTTTGTGGTAGTTGGTATCCAATGTCCAGAAAGTGGCAAAGTCCTTTAGACAGAGACTAGTTCAGCAATTCATGTACACAGAGATTAAACAATGCGTGTGTTTAAAAAAAAAAAAAAATGAATTGTCAGAATACAGGTCCTGGCTGTTTTGGCACTGGTTAGTAATCATTCATTGAGGCTTGTTGAATTATTCCTCATGACTTCGTGTTCTAGAAGGCTTTACGATATGAAGCAAGAAGTCGAGACAATTTAGAAGGTGGTGAGTACTCAGATTCAGAGAGGTAGCGGAGAGCTTTAATGGTATAAAGGTATAGGGAAATAGACTAGAAGTGTAGCTTGTACTGTACTCCTGGGTCAGATCTCTGTGTGTTAAACAACAGGTAGAAACTGTCTTGGTGATAGTTACTGATCATTTTCAGAATGGTGCCAGAAATTGACACATACATGGCAATTAGAAGGAGATTTCCAGTCCTGAAGGTTTGAATTATCAAGTAGCAGAATGTGACTGTTTTGACAGAATGTGACTGTTTTGACAGTGTGACTTAGTACATGGTTTGAAATCATTTTTCACACAGGTGGCAGAAAGTTATGTAAATAGAGACCAGAAGAGCCCTTGCTTTCCTGCAGATTTTGAGATGTGAACGCCAGGCAGTGGTTTGTCTTGGTGATGCAGAACAAACTAAAGTTAGAAATAACTTACATCTCCTTTGGTAGTTATAAATTAAGTAAAAGTAAAAAAGCCATCCCTTGACCTCCAAGAGGGGAAATTGGCTTGGCCATTTCAGACCGCGTCGCCGTAGTGCAGTGCCACTGTACTTCCCCCGATATACATCAGGTACCCATTTTACAGATGGGTGGGCTGAGGAAAATTGTGTGTTAAGTATCATCGTTAAGGATACAACATGCAACCGTTGCGATTCGAACCACCGACCTCTGCTTCCAAAGGCCGCAGTGTGGCAGTGTCAACTACCAAGGGTCACAGTTTTTAGAAATCTTGATAATTTACGTTACGATTAATAAGATTGGTTAAGTCAGGTATTACCTTGCAGCAAGAAATGTTAATTTCAGATTTCTTGTAGAACGGTCAATCCCTGTCGATCAGAAAATGTAGAAATTATGGTGATTAACTGGATTTAGGGCTACACAGTTAAAATATCTCAGCACAGATAAAGCCAGACATCAGTCTTTGACCAATGTTTGCCGGCACTCGGCGGTGCCGATAAGTGAAAGAGGACAGCCATGCTCCGCCCGCCCGAACCCGTTCCGTGATAAGCCCGGCTGGCTGGCTGGTGACGTAAGAGCCCAAGGGACGGACGGCTCGACAACATAGAATGAGATGAAATAGCACGGTGAGTTAACTCTGTTTCGGTAAAAACTATCCAAGCGCGGATTTTTTTAACATGTTCCTTAAAAGACAATATTGTTGAATAACGGCAGATATACTTCGGAGATTCCGCATGTACGTTACCGACATAAGCTGTCCCCTTGGCAGTTAAAAGTCAGAAGAAGAGTAGGTGGAGGTTCCGCTGACCGGGCAAAGTTTCCCGAAAGTTCTTTCAGTCATCTAATGGAGCCTGTCTTGTAGATTACTCAAAATTTCAAAATTTTTACACAAACCATTTCTGGATTCTGCCCAAACTGTGGAAGCATTTGAAGTCGAGATAATCCTCTCAAGATTAAAAGGCCGAAAAAAAAAAAAAGTAATGGAGTGTCTTTCTGGGCCCAGTGTTGCTATGAGGAAGTACAGGCAAATAAAAAAGTTGCATCACATAGTAAAGGCGAAACAATTTTGTATTGGCTCGCACTCTGTTCACAGTTTTGTTTGTGGGGGGATGGGGTGGGGGTGGAGAGGGGCCACAGCTCCCCTCCCCCCACGATACGTTACATAACTAACTGGATGCAATAACTTTCTTACGCACGGACAGAGAGAAAGAGGTGCATCGATAGGCCCAAATAGACGGCGCCAAAACATAAGTCTAAGGACAAAAAGAATAATATAAATCGAGGATTGTCGTGTTACAGTGGAAAGACGTTCAAAATATAGCATAGTGAATGAGTCTTTAGTCCATGTCGCCCCTGTGACACATCAAGGGTTAAGAGAATGTCTCCGCTGGCTCCAGTTTGACAATGCTTTGCGCTACCACTTCTCTCATGTTTGTAGTGAGCTGGCTCGTGATAAGCATGAGAGTCGGTCAGGGAAGAACAAAAAATAGAAGGAAAAAACACGCCTATCTATACTAGTGTGTGGAGCACAGTTAAGTGGTGTGTGGTGTGTAGTCTTGTGTTGTCACGGAAGTTTCCACTGTTAGGCCCCGTACGTGAGACGATGGCGATAGATTGTACACACAATAGGTTCTTAATGCTATTTGCATGTCACATACTATGTATAAGTTGATCTATACCCCGGAATAGAACACAGTGAAATGGTGTGATGTGTAAGCTGTGTTATGGCGAACGTTTCCACTGTAAGGTTCTTCACGTGAGAAGATGACGATAGATTGTAGACATAGTTAGATCTAGTTCTTAATGCTATTTGCATGTCATATGCCCTCAGTTAGATCTAGATCTATATCAGGGAATAGAACACTGTGAAATGGTGTGATGTCTAGTCTGTGTTATCGCGGAAGTTTCCAATATGAGGCCCTTTAAGTGAGACGATGACGATAGATAATGTGCCCATAGTTAGAAGTTAGATCTGTCGAAGACAGTAAAATGGTTTTGTGTTATCGCGGAAGTTACCAATGTGAGGTCCTATAACTGAGCCGATGGCGATAGATTGTATACAGAGTTAATTCTTAATGCTTTTTGTCTGTAACTATGTATATTTAAGTTATCTACACCGCGGCATAGAACCCGGTTAAAGGATGTGTTATCGCGAACGTTTCCACTGTAAGGTCCTGTAAGTGAGCGTGAACCGATGGCTATAGATTGTATATATAATTAATTCTTATTTCTATTTGCATGTTACATATTGTGTAAGTTGATCTAAGCCAAGGAAAGAATACAGTAAAATGGAGTGATGTTTGTAGTCTGTGTTATCGTGGGAAGTTCACTGTAAGGCCCAGTAAGCAACCAAGAAGATCGCGACAGAGTGAATACATAGTAGTTATTAATGCTATTTGCATGTAGGTATGTATAACTATGTATAAGTTGATCTACACCAAGGAAAGAACACAGTAAAATGGAGTGATGTTTGTAGTCTGTGTTGTCGTGGGAAGTTCACTGTAAGGTCCAGTAAGCAACCAAGACAATAGCGATAGAGTGAATACATAGTAATTCTTATTGTTATTTTATGTTATAGGCGTATGAGTCTATCTAGATCTAGATCTATAGCAAGATGTAGAGGACAGTGCTTGTATAATGGTGTGGTGTACAGTCTGTGTTGTTACAGAGATTTCCACTGAAAGATGCTTCACAAGGACAATGAAGGATTTGTGGACATAAGTGATGCGTATTCCCTTGTGTTTTATTTATTTATTTATTTATTTATTTATTTTACAGTGTAACATGTTCATGTACTGCCTATCACTTACAGGTGTGTAGTGTAATGCAATGCGATGTATAGTGTGTAGTGTGTACTGTCGTGGAAATTCCCACCGTAATATCTATGAAACAGGCAGTTGATATATTGCATAATATGTTTGTTATTGCTCAGTGATTGTATTCTTATTTATTTTTTCCCCATATCAACCGACCTCTTACTGCTTTTGGCGATACAGTAAAGCTTTGTGCAGTACAAGATAGATTGTCTTAAAAGTACTCACCATCAGATCCAAAAAGGAGACCCCAAAATATACATACATAGTTAGTGTATATCGGTTTGTTTTACATTATTTTTTGTTTGTTTGTTTGCTTTGTTTTATGCATGCAGCCTTTTAGTCATAAAGAAATAGGGATGTCTTCGTTTTGTTCAGTGCGTGTGCAGTCTGGTAAGAAGTCTTGTGAGAAGAAGTTAGGAATTATGAGGGTTTGCCCGGATACCGACGTCTCCGCCTGTTCATATCCGATTAAAAACAAACAAACAAACAAACACGAAGACAATAATAATAATAATAATAATAATAATAATAATAAAGCAGTGGTTCCTTAATATGTATGGCATATACTCGGGACTTCCGAATAATAATCATCCTTATTTTATATTCAGTACTGTCTACTGAATGTTACATTACATTACATAGTCAAGTCCTCCGCGGCGGTCCGGAGTATATAAGTAGGTTCTTTGCTCCCATCTGCAGGTGGTGACAACCCGCCGTCGGGGGTATGTCTCCTATAGAATGCGCCGTCGGGGGTATATCTCCTATAGAATGCCATTCTCAAAGTTTCAGGGATGAGATCTCCTCTTTCTCTCTCTCTCTCTCTCTCTCTCTCTCTTTCCTGTCTTCTGTCCCGCCCTCTTTCCTCTTTTCTTCTTGGCGTGTAAACGCATCTTACTGTATTATTGATTATTATTAATATAACCGTGATCGTGCTGATGTGCCGTTAAACCCCAACACAAACAAACAAGCAAACGTCACTGCACTTTTGTCC
>JBCAUA010558194.1:0-10718 GCA_038406235.1 Peronia verruculata | reverse complement strand
ACCCCCCTCCCCTTCCCCCCCCCCCCCCCCAACATATTTTCCGTCTCTTGTTGATTGTTATCAAACACCTAAATTCAGTTAACCTTGAAAGTGTCACTGGATGGAAACTTCCAGAATATCAGTGTTTCTATAATGACATTAATATTCATTAATAAAAAAAGTTCATGCTTTAAGGTGATTATAATATAAGTACCAAGATATAATTATTATTGCATACACTTTGGAATTATATGCTCTGGCAAGTATGATAAGCCTGCCTTTGATCAGATCTGTTCCTTGACATACCTATGGTTAGATATTGTTTAAGAATTAATTTTCCGAAATTTCAGCCATTAAAGTGAGAATCACGCACGCACATAATCTCAAAAGAGCATCTCTATATACGAGTACTTGATTTGCTTCCCTTGCCCCTTGCAGTACAGCGGTGGGAGGACAGGTAGGCTGGACTGAAGGTGTATTGTAGAGAATCAGAAACGTAGAAATTCATGACCAAGGGAAAGGGAACTAACAAAGATTTCAATCACGAAAGACACAGAGACATACAGAAAACGATAGAGGGAGGCGGAAAAAAATAGAGATTATACATGATCATATAACATAATAGTGTTTATGCTGTTGTTTTACCACTGTTGTGGACAGCTGAGATAACCACCACTACAGGAGGTTGAAAAGCTTATAAACACCATAACCAAAAGATAGAGAAATTTGAGGGGGGGAATAGGATGGGGGAGGAGAAAGAGAGGCGGGGGGAAGTATAGACGAGGAGAGAGAGGGACTAAAAGAGACAAAACCCGGCTAAGGAGAGTGAGAAAAAAAAGAGAAGGTGGGGAGATGGACAGAAAGAGAGATAGACGGGGAGAGAGAGATAGAGAGAGAGAGAGAGAGAGAGAGAGAAAGCAATCGAAATCCAGTCTGAACCAATAGGAAACCTAAAGAAGAGGCAGTGAGAAATTTTAGACGAAGAGATTAGCTGCATATAGGTAAAACAAAAACACAATGAAACGAAAGTAAAAGCAAGGCATTTGAGTAAAAATGAGACAAAGAATAAGACAGAGTCAGAACAAGAAACAGAACAAAAGAAAATAAAGCCAGGCGAAAAACATCCTGCCTAGGATCTTCCTTTGATTTATGAATTCATTAAATGAGAAAGCAACATAGCAGAGTTGCTGAATATGTAATTCACTGTAATTCAAATGTGTTTTTAAAAAAAATCTTACAATATGGCATCAGTATAAAAATGTTGTAAGTAAACTATTTAAAACAGAAAGAGAAAGAGAGTACGATTTCTGCTTTGTGTCTGCTGCCTTTACTCTGAGGAGAGATTAACCAATCCCGTATGCAAAAGTAATTGCAGTGGTTCTTACAAAAATAATTCAGATTTAGATCTAGATTATATTTCCACTTATGTTGACAATTGCTATAAAGTTTGACCATGTTTATGCTTAAAAGGTTAACTTAAATTATGATCATCATGGCGGCGATGATAACAGTGATATGGATTGCTACTATAATGACGTATAGAGCAACAATAATTATATAATTTATAATTTGATCTCCTGTATCATATCTGTGTCATCCACTTTCAGAAACTGGAAATTTAATGCATTTGTGGGCACTTCCGTGTGCTTTAGTGGTCCTTCCCTCACGCAGCTCCGGTGCGCAGCCCCGAAGTGCAAATGGCACATATCGATACTGCGATGATTATGCCTAGTCACTTAAGCTATTAAAATGTATTCAGTAGGCCTATACCAAAGAATAGAACAACCCCACTGGCTTAACCTGCTGCGACCCTCTACCAGCGCAAGTCCACCCTAACGCTAACATGTAGGTCCGATGAGCGGATGACCGTTCTCCCTAACGCTAACATGTACTCGATAATGTGCCATTTGTACTTCCGAGCTGCGCACCGTGGCTGCGCGAGAGAGGGACCACTAAACAACGGTAGAGCCCATTTATGTCCTGTCGTACTCCTGTTGGGTAGTATAACTTAAGAAAAAGAACAAACAAACAAAATACACGATACTCTAGATAAAGCTCTCCTACTTTACATCGTTATATTCATAAATAAGGAACATAGGACAAGTGCCAGAGTTTTTAGTTTCGAGTTTTAAAAAGAGAGAGAAAGATTGAAATCTGACACCACTCCAAATTAGACAAGAAGAATAAGATAAAAATTTGACATCAATTGTTCAATCTCAAGAATGCTGAAAAGACTTGAAAGTAGTAGTAATCATTTAATTTAGAACAGGCTTATAAAAAATTCAAAATTTAAACAAAAAAAAAAAAAATCACAAAATATGTTACAACTTCCTGAGTTAGAGAAACCTTGAGAAAGGAATATCTGTACAGACTGAGTATGTGTGCGTGTGTGTGTAGTGCTGTGTTGGGGTTTAACGACACATCAGCGCGAGTACTTCTATATTGTGTCAAACACGGTAGGAAACGTTTACAAGTTAAGAAGAAGAGAGGAAAGAAAGCAGGACAGGAGACAGTGAGCAAGGAAAGAGGAGAAGAGGTATCTTCTCTAGGATGAAGTTATAAGAAAGAATGTGACAGTACTAGTGGATTTGACGATATTTATTTCGCAGACAAAGGGTGAACCCCAAAGCGCATCCATTATAAATGTTTTTGTTCTAAAAGTAACAGTTATAATAAATATGGAAATATGTCTCGCGAAAAGATACATTTTAAACTAAATAGCATACTATATTATGTACTAATAATAGATAAGTGGCATGGAGATCGATAGGTATAATTGCGCTTACTTCCGTTCATTACCCTTTCTCGACGCTTCACTGTTTATTTCTCCGACAGGAACTCACATAAATCTTTGCTTCCTATGAGTATGGCAGTAGCTGCTTGTTAAATGTTCAAATCTTTCTCAGTCTGACAGTAACATTCTCTGTCTACAGTCTGGTACCCATTCAAGCATGGCTCGCAGTCAGAAAATATGTTTAATAATATGTCTTCTAAAAGTCAAAATGCCGCGTCACTTAAATTTCCATTCCGGGAACTTCTAATCCGAGTCCGACAGCCCCACCACTATACCACCGCCACCACAAACATGAAACAAGGAGAAACAGTTCGCCCATCATTATTTTTGGTACAACTATTTCTCTTTAGAGTTGTACACCATACCTGTACATTGACCCTATAGGGCTTAGCCAGGCTGACCTATGTTTTATCAGCAAGATAACAATAACAGATTTGATACTCACCAGCTGCTTGACCTCCAACTGGGCCTCACGTCTCACACGCAGAATCTCCGTCTCAAAACTCTCCGAGCTACGTCTCAGATCGTAGGAAAAGGTTCTCTCTGCAACGGAGGCCGAGTTCAGGGAGTCCTCCAGGGATTTCTTCTGGAACCTCAGATCTTTGATTTCATCCAGCAGCTTGAACCGGCGGACATCGATGTCCAGTTTCAGGCGAGCGTGTTTGTTCTCTCCCAAGAGACGCTGAACGATGGCATCTTTGGAGGCCACCTCGCGTTTCAATTTGCCGATCTCAGCTTCTTTGTGTCTGAAATAGATCACGGGTTATATTTTTATGGGAACAGAGTTCTTTGACTGTTGTTTTATGGTATCTTTTTTTTAAGAATTTGCGTTTTAGTTTTCCAATTTCAACCTCTTGTTGTCTGCAATTAATCAAAGATTTACACATTTTTATAGGAGCAAAATTATGTGATCACTGCTTATCACATTTTGAACAAGAAAATACCTGGTCTAAGATATAAAAGGGCCACCCTTTTTCTTCTTCCTAATATTTACAGTCACATAGTGCGACACCTTACCGTAAACAAAATTTCTGCTTTTTGTAGAAAATAAAGTTATTTTATCGTTTATTTTTTATGTTTTGTGTTGTTGTTGATGATGTTGTTATTTTGGGCTCGTATAGTGTGAAATAAAATATCTCTGCAGAAAATACCAATTCTCTCTTTATATTCAAAACGGAATAGACCGATATCCCATGCTAGCGGAATGTATGGCACTAGGTATAGCACAAGACAGGTCACAGGAAAGCTATCCTTGAAGTTGGACAAAATAATAATACATGTAATAATAATAGGCTAATAATAATAATAAAGAAATTGGCAGGAACTTTATGCGAAGATTTCTGTTAATTACATTTGACATGCAACTGGCAAAATTTGTCTACAGATGTTCCTGAACCAAAAAGGTTATCTAGACTTTGTCTCTCTTCACTTGAGATCCGTTTTGTTCGAGATACGTTCGCATCAGAACAGACTGATCTATTCTGTCTCTTTCTCACCAATTCCTCTCTCCCTCCCCACTTTCTCTCTCCATCTACATCCCCCGACTTCCCCGTTCCTCCATGACGATACCATACTCATTCCATGGCGTGGAACAAAAAATAATTGACCGAGGAGCTGTAGTTACATTCTCAGTTTAGGAAATCAGTTCCCAGGGATACCAAGTGTGAACAG
Source organism: Peronia verruculata (assembly GCA_038406235.1). Classification (NCBI taxonomy): domain Eukaryota; kingdom Metazoa; phylum Mollusca; class Gastropoda; order Systellommatophora; family Onchidiidae; genus Peronia; species Peronia verruculata. Next base: position 6,274 of record JBCAUA010558194.1, on the reverse strand, counting down.
GAATGGTAAACGAAATTACACGCTGGGTGAAAATAAATGTACCGAGCACCGGAGTTGTGAATACCAATGTTTCGGCGTCATGCTTTGGTGCAAACCTGTGCAACCAGTGTCATTTTCGGTTACCTAGTTGCTTGTGGGACTTCCATTCATCGGTAGAACAGGTGGAGGAAAAAGACATTTTGGCCAAGCTTTGACTTGAAGTTTTAACAAGGAAAGGTTCAAAATACCCTTTAATTCTAAATCAGTGTCTACACAATGTCTGTCGTAAAATGTCAAGATTACCTGATTTTATCGGGACAGAAGAGTTTTTTTTTTTTCGTCATTCCTGAAGTTGTTTCAGATTGTCAAAGTTTTTTTTTTTTTTTTGTTGTTTTTTTTTTAGAGCATGACAGATAAAGCGAATCTGCTTTTTTTTTTTTTTTGTTTTGATTTCTGTGTTAATTTGTTTTAGAAGATTTTCAGTAGACCCTGAAAATATGAGTTCAATTGGGACAATGTCGCAAAATTTCTCTCGCTTTACCTTGTGGGATTCAAAGTGGTGAAATTAAAGCGAGGGGCAGAAGTTATACAATGGACTGTCTGCAGCTTCTTTAGCAAGTAATGCCCCTCAAAATACCACTCTTAGCAGTTATGCATGCACATGAACCATCATCCCGGATAATTATACACTTCGACACTTCCGGTTTACAAAAGCAGTGGTAAATTGCTTGCTATGCGCTGTTGATGTGGAAAATGCCATGTTTTCTAATAATAATAATTTCTCCCAGATTTCACCCCAAAGCATTGAAGAGGTGAGGAAACGGTGACTGATAAAGATATGGCCCCACAAAAGATCAGAGTTCCAGACAGGTTGAAGCATTTTGAGAAATGGGAAGAAAATTTTGGTAAAGTAACTGTCCCACTATTCTGGCTAATTGAGAAAGATCCAATCTCATTAATTTTATGTAGAAGCCGCCATTAGACGGCATTTATGGAAAGGATGGGTGCGGGGGAGGCTGTTGAGTTATTAGCATTTTTATTTTCTTTTTAGTCTTAATGCTCGTTAACGTCCTACAGATGAAGCAAATATTTTTTTACCTGCTGAGCTTCAGAAGGTCGGACTCGGCTTTCTGCGTTAACTGTTCACGCAGGTTGTCCAGTTCCCGAGTTTTCTCCTTCTCAAGCTTGTCCCTCTGTTCCTTCAGAGCCTCCGTGAGCCGTTTGGTCTCCGCCTGCCGCACATGGCGGATGTCCAGCACCTGAAGTTGTTAATCAGTTTTCCCCGAGTTAAGAACGATCACACAATTCAAGTAATAAAATATAAGATAAGGTAAAATGAGGTGAGGTGAGATAAGGTGAGGTGAGGTGAGGTGAGGTGAAGTGAGTTGAGGTAGGATAAGATAAACGATATTTATCCTTAGAGGAAAGTCCTATCACAATTGGTGGGACACGACATACATTTCCAGGACCTGCATGCGTGTAGATTTATCGTATGTGCTGTGAAATCCGCGCCCCCGTTTTTCCCGCACCTAGGGGAATCCCCTTCTGATCTCTCGAGAGTGATCAATACCTAATTTGAATATAGGAACGAGATTTCACGAGATATAGGCTGAGTAGCCAAAAATAGAGGCGCGGATTTCTCAGCACATAGTATAAATATCAAGAATAGTATCATTACGAGACATATTGAAAATGGTTTAATCAATAAAATCAATCTGACAAACTGTTCCAGAGATAGAAATGTTGCTTCCACGTTGTTGTTCTTTATTTTTAAGATTCGGTCGATCTAGACACAAAATTTTGCAGTATTTAGCGATTAAAAACAAATTACACCATTGTACTTTTATTATAGATTCCCCTTAAACATCAGTTGGCATCTGTGTTAGATTTTGTTTTGAGAATTTATTGATTCCTGAACTAATGAGAATTAACAAAGGGCGCCAACTATTTGAGCCTATTTGTCCAATTAGACATTGAGGTTGATCTGGGCCTATCTCTAACGGTGTAGAAATATATTGTATTCAGTCTCATAATGTAACAGGGCGTACCAGTACAGAAATATAACACCTTCACTATGTCGTGAAACGTTTTGATTTGCCTATACTTCCCCATTGCACCAGCAGGCCCATAAAGTTATTCTATTTAAAAAAAAAAAAAATGTCGACCGCAGAATGAAGTAATTGCCAACATATCAGTCCTTTTTTCAACTTTTTTTTTTTTTTCGTTTTGCTTTTGCATTTGTTTATTTATTTAATTTTTGTTATGTAAAGTTTGATCCAATTTAAATATTAAGTTATACTAAGTCTCTGCTACAATGATGATGGCAATACTAATGATGATAATAATATTGAAGATGATGACCCAACAACTCATGACATAATTGTTATTACTCAAAGCGCCGATGTATTCCGCGATCCCTAGGCTTTCACCATCAAAGAATTCTTATTCTTCTAATACTTGAAAACAAAGACACAGTAACGGGGAAAGTGCTTATTTTTACCTTTTGCCATTGCACTTGTTTGATATTGCCCCTCTGAGCCTCCAGCTGATACCTCAGCCTGGTGACCTGATCCCGCAGTTCCAGGTTCAGAGACCTCAGACTGTCCACCGAGTTGATAGCGCCATCAAACTCAGAACCAGAATCTGCCTCACTGCCTGTGCAAGACTCGGAACGCCGGAATCCTGCATGTAAGGAAGAGTAATATTGAGGGTCCACAGATGTATCAATGCTCTCTGTAGGGAACAGCTAATTCAAATAATTACAGAACAGCACCAGTGGGGTATAATGAATGTTTCAGTGGTCTGCATAGAAGAGCCATAGCTGTGAGTTGCATATCTCTCGGTGGCAAGGATTCTGTAGGCTTATTTCGTTTTCTTTCATGTTTTGAAGTCACTGGCATTGATTTAAAGCTTACTGAAAGTTAGTTTCCGCGTGCTGCTGAAAAATAATATGTTTGGCCTGCTAGAAGTTCTTGCTAGATTAGAAATTTCAGATAAGCTCTGGACATTTATTGCGACTGAAGCCATGCAAACCAAATGGTTAAAGAAATTTTAAGCGAACATAGCAAGATAATTGTCTCGGGAGAGCGTAAAACATTTGACAAACCGATTATTTCGACACAATGTATGTCATCACGCTTTTCTGTTCATCTAATTGTTTATTTAAACAGAAATCATTATGAACAACTATTTTAGGAAGAAGAATGCCCTAGAGAAAAGTCAAAAATATGGCAGAAATGTCAACATCGAAAACAAGTTCTTTATATGTTAATTGCTTTTTTTTTTTTTAATTGTTTAATACGTTGCCAGTTAGACAGTCTTCTTATATTATATAAAATGAACAACTGTGATATAAACATGATTTGAAGAAACTCTGATATTTCCGAGTGTAAGCATTTCATGATTATTCTCTGGAAAAAAGGGAGGGGGGAGGGAGAAGGATCAACATTACCTCTTTCTCTCCCCCCACTAAAGGACAGGCTGCGACGTGCCCTAGGTTGTGGTGACTTGGAGCCAGAGGTCACGCTACTGGAGCGTCTGACCCATGACGCCGGAGATGTGGGTGTGGAAGAACGTCTTCCCGTCACTGGAGTGGTGGTCACCGTCTTTATCTGTTGCTGGGCACTTGATGTGGCGATCTCCTTCAAAGACAAGGGTGTGTTTGAGGATGACGGATCAGCTCCATGGTGCCCTATTTCAGGACGTGAGTTTATCTCTTCAAGAACAGGGAGAGACGGTTCCTTACTTGCAGGCGCTGATGGTCCTCTCTGGGAAGTCAGCTGCGAAGTGTCTTCTGCCGTCCTCTCAGTGTTACTTTGAACTTGCAAAGCGGCAGCTTCGACACTTTCTTGAATTGCTTTGAGAGGTACAGAAAGATCCTGCGATGATTTCCGTTTAGAAGAAGATGCCGTCAGTTTCCCAGGTGAAACTGCATGTTTCTTTCCGGGCTCTCTGTTGCCTGGTGTCAACTTCTTTGATTCAGCTTTTCTGAGTGGCTGTAGGGATGGAGAACTTGTCTCATTCTGCCGTCCGTGGTCCACATTTGGAGAAGTCTGACATTTGGAGGACGTCTGATCCGTCAGTTTGGATAGTGATGTCGAGGCAGGAGAATTATCAGGGTTCTCGCCATTTGTAGATTGAGAAATGCAAGCATCACCACCCTTGGAAATGATTCTTGTGATATTCCTGCGACGTTTAGCCGAGAGTGATGCAGCCTTGGTCTCTCTGGACGAAGCCTGGACATCGGCTGCGCATTGAGACCGCTGGCCTGGCTGGTCAGATGGCTGGAGACGTTGCTGACTGGACGCCGACATGACCTAGGTCACGAGGAGGAAGTGGGAGATGAAGACTAGGCAGACATCTTATGGGAAGGTGACGCAGCGGGCAGACGTTGAGAAAGCAGGCAGGTCAGTGTCAAAGGGTGCAACGTGGAGACACCCATTATCCGCCCCAGCCATTGCACTGACGAAATTATCTTTGTAGGGGGAGGCTTGGTAGCTGGAGATCTGAAATGACACCATTGTGGTACACCATTATTCTCCGGCGAGTTCATACCTTTTGTGTGGTTATCATGTGAGATGTGCTACACCATGTCCAGGAAACATGCATATGTATGACATGGATATTATGTTTTAGTGGAAAGTAAGTAGCAGACAACTGAAATTAATAACCAAATCCAACAGGAACTAAAAAGGAAGACTTGAATTTTGATGAAATAAGCCATTAAAACTGAGTTTGTGGTGAATGTTAAGAACATTGTCATTCAAATTAATAGTTATGTTTCTCCACATTGTTCTCGTAAACATTTTCAGTCGAGATCAGTTACCTTTTCTTCGTCATCAATGATACCATTGGAGATTTGAGTTTTATCAACTACTTCCAACCTTAGCAGGAGATTGACAGTTACCAATATATCATAGTTATATTATAATCGACATTATTCGACGACAGGTCCACACGATATTGCCATTACACTGAGTCGATCAGTTTTTCTTTTAATTATGTCTTCTTCTCTCTCCTTGTTTCAGAGAGTAAGCGGCTAAGTAACAGGAAAGCCCAAAATTAGTTCTGTAGAAGCAGAATGTTGACAATGAAATCATTGGCCCTGAAGGAGTAACAACTATTGTTTTCCTAAAGTAATCCCACTTAATTATGTTACATCAGGAACCAATTTAGGAAGAGCAAACTTCTTGAGAAACAAGAGTTGAATATGACAGCCACATATTGGGGAGAGACACGCCCGAAGGGTCGGGGAAAAAACCAAACACATTAGTCTGTGTTCCTTATCCTTGTTCGTATATCCCCTCTGAAAGTTGTGTTCAATGCTTATTATGGTCACTGTTGGTAGATAAAAAAATCCTTTCTCCCCATCTTCCTGTTCTCTCACTTTAAGAGGAAAGATGCTGTTTGAATTGCTTTTTCATTTTCGTCGTTCTGCCATAACGCATCAGACCTCAGTTAGACATACAGCAATGATATTATGAAATATCTGTATTGTTGTAAAGAAAGACTGAACAGATCAACAAGGACAACATTTTTCTGTTAAATGTACAAGCTAAAATTGTATGATCAGTCTCTCATTCGTCATATTTTGCAACGACCATTTTGCAAGGCACATTAAGAGAAGCAGCAGGTAAGAAAGACATGGAGAAAATAGGGAAGACAACATTCAACAGTGGACAGGAATGAGATTGGCTAAATCCCAGAGAGCAGTGGAAGATAGAGAGGGTTGGAAAAGGTTGGACTGTTTGAGACCTCCCTTGTACATCAACTACGACATCGCCAGAGATCAAGAAAGCACTGAGATTGAGAGTATACATACTAATCACACCTCCCTCTCCTCAAACGTCAACCTTCCGTCCCAAACATTAGTCAAGCATTCCTGGAGCGAGTGGTCAGCCAAAGGCACGCGCATTCAAATATGCACGTAACTGCACTCACGGTCAGTGAGGTTGACCAACCTGACAGTTATCACTCTAGGCAAGACCAGTTGGCCGGAAGAATAAACAGATAGTGACCTGGTCATCTGGAAACCCGGACAGTGTAGAATCTACGTTTCTGGTGATGTGAGGCTCATTATTGGAGAGGTTTTTTTTTTTTTTTGGATGAGTTTTTACTTGGAATGCTGTAGTTTCTGTCTACTAATATTTCGTGACAGTATTTTTTTTTCTGTAATTAAATTAAATGGGATGACCAGGGCACACATGCCATCTTTATATAGAGTGTTACTGCCTTTCGTATTTCTAATGGAAACTGAATAGAAGAAATCCTGATGTTTAGAAGGAAAGAATATAAA